>OV702285.1:1800000-1957924 GCA_916181665.1 Avena sativa
ATGGATGTCGGACAGACTACTCGTTTATTTATCAAGTGGGTGGATCCTCGATGATAGGAGGAAACAAATGCAATATAGTTGCAGCACAACACGAAAGCAAAGAGCCTGACAGACATTCGGGCATTCACAGCACACTGGGCGAATAAACTTGTGCAGTACTGCAAACATAACGACAACAAAATCATATGTAATCATCACAACTCAGATCAAGCAAACTACTGGGAGTTTGACAGTCCTGTGGGGCCTGAAAACGTCCTTCACTCCCTTCTTGGAAGCCCCTCAACAGATCGACGCATGTCAAAAACTGTCAAAAGAGATTAACAAACATTAACAGAGGCAGTAGCAGAACGTAACTTACGGATACAAAAATCGAAAGCAGGGCAGAAAACGCGTGATTGCAGTCTTACTTGACGAGATGCCAATTCTTTTATTGGGGACGTGCTCAATCTTACACCAGTTTGGATGTCTGGCTCTTTTACAAGACTTCATGAACTCATCATCACATCGACTAAGATGAAACACCTCAAGAGATAGGGGCAGTTTTGGAAGCGACTTGATACTCAAGCATCCATAGATCAGCAGCTCACTGAGGGATGTGAGACCCTCCATATTGCCTGGTAAGGCCTTCCACCTGCACTCATGAAGCTCTAGCGAGCAAAGATGGGGGAAAGCGTCAGCAAGCTGAAGAGGAGGTCCCCTCGGTTGGCCGCATTCCAAGAAGTTAAGATGCCGCAGGTCCTTTGGCCCACCGTTCTGCTTGTCCAACATCCAATCTGGGTACCTTGATCCTTCATAGCCTCGGATCCACAGCGTTTCAATCCCCACTGGAGGGCACAGTCCCTCAAGTACCTCTGCTTCAATTTCTAGGCTGCACCTTGTATGCTCATCTTTATCCCATGCCAATGCCAGTTCTGTGAGCCATTCCTTGCCAGCTAGATTGCCTTCCAGAGCTTCCTCCTTGCTTTTAACAGCTTTGAGGCCTCGGATCTCCAGACTGCCACAAAGCCTGTTTAGGTCCCTCAGCTGCTTTACCTCATACCCTCGTTCATTCCTTACTGTGAATCCTGGTAGTGTTTGGAGCGAGGTCAGCCTGCCTACGTTCGGAAAATTCACATATACCGAGCAGAATATGTGTCGCAAGTTGATAAGGTCATCAAGGTTAAACTCCACAATATTGCCATCACCAAAATCTAGCACCTGAACATGCTGAAGTTGATTTAGTGTTGTTGGTAAAATTAACGTGCTTGACTCGTCTGTCCTGAAAGCAAAATAGCATAGGTGCTTTAGCCGACAAATAGATTCTGGTATCAGGAACTTAATGGCTTCCTTGATTGCCTCGTGTTCTTGGCTGAAAGCAATGGCCACCACCCGCAGTTCCGACAGTTCCTTGAATATACTCTCAATGACTTTTTCCTCAACTAGTGTATCCTCCTCAACAACATCGACAATCAGAGTGCGTAAATTTTTCAACCCAAGAATCTTCTCAGTAATCAATTTTGCATCGTAATTCTGAATAAAAAGATGCTGGACATCTCGAGGGACATCTCCTTCCCAGCCTACGTCTCCCTGGATTATTTCATTCTCTATTCTGAAGTAATCACTTCCAGCAACCTTGTCTAATAAATCATGCACCAGATCAGGGATTGTAAAGCAATCTTCATTGCGCCAAGTTTTTTCTGGTTGCAGAAATGAGCATGACTCTAACTCTTCAATGTATCCCTCGGCTACATCTTCCATGTCCTCTGTTGCACAAGTGGTCTTTACAAACCCTTGCGCTATCCACATGTAAACTAACTCAACCGTTCTCAACTTGGCTTCTCTGGGGAAAATACTGCAGTATTTGAAACATCGCCTGATGTCCAGATTAAGACTTTGCATGGTTTCCATCAATGTGTCAAGCATTGCAGTGGTATCCTCCTAGAAGAAACAAAATTTCAAGTGAGTATGCCAATGGCATATATATTCTATCTCTTAGAGATAGATACACGTATCTGCAATTTATCAATATATAAATAGCAACAGGCCCGTTCAGATGAGAACTCACCTCTGAGCTTGTCTCTCCTGGCACATTAGGCGTATCTTCATGCAGTTCATTTGGAGCAGAGTCAGCCTGTTCAAATAACCAATTAAGGGCATCTAACGTCATTTGTTTGCTGGGATCAACAAAAGTGCAAATGGAGATGTAAACAAGCTCTCAAGATAAGTTTTGTGGGAGGGATGTCATGGATGCCGTGGGAGTGATCTTACCTGCCGTGAAGTAATCGCACCAGTTTCAATATATCCATCCAAAGTTTCAATTTTATCGAGTCTATTGATTATATGTTGTGTATCTGGTCTCTTCTTCGGGTTGAAGTCGATGCACTCCATTCCTATCTCAGCACATACTTGTACCTGTTCCATCTGTACATCGCTCTGTGATTGCTCCAACATGTCACTCCAACTTTCCACTACCTGTGAATTGAAGTTGTGAGCAATGAAAAGAAGCACAATCTTTTCTAAATGTGAAATTAAAGTATGCAGTACTACATACTAGCCCCACATATGATGTTAACAGCTTACACAAAACCACATCACTTAAGATTTCAAACTAACAATAAAATTTCCCCAAGTACTTAATTGGGGTGCTCCCCTAGTTTATCTTACATATAAGAAGAAACCAGGTATCAATCCAATCAACAAGAAATATGCATCCAAATTCAGGTTGGAGATACTTGGACATGGATGATGAGATTGTACAACCACTCGCCCAAACAAGTATGCTGGCCTTTCTTTTTGTTCTCACATACAGTGCCATGTAAGTTTGTATTGTCTCACTCAATAAAAGAAATTTGTATATCAGGTATTTTTTATGAAAATATTATTCATCTACCTATGTGCCTTTAATTTGGATTTTTCAATATCTTTCATTACTGCAGTTTTTCTGATCTCGGTGTTATCCTGATGCTCATGAAGTCGAAAAGAAATGTTGTTTGATACTTGTGTACCCATTTTTTGCTTTCTGATCTTTGATATGTTACCAAGAATTATATTAGACAACATAAAAGTAAATTCGGTCATGGACCATTTACCATGCTGAACCATTTTTTGAAATGCGCAACATCAGACCAAATTTTATAGCTAAAAAATATGATTTCAATCTGGATCAAATTGCCAAATTGTGGGATTGTGAAGTGCTAAATTGGCGTACATGACAATACTTCATATGTAGTTCAACATGTCTTTCTTTTACTTTTACATAAGTATTGCTGAACCGCCTATTTTTCAAGTGCGGTAGGATTGTGGGTGCCTTCCATCCACCAGAGGTACAAATCCTAGTTTTTCGTGTTTATAATGTTTTAGGATCTTATGCCTTCCAGTCATAACATATGCTCGATGGTGGATCTATTGCTAGAAAAGAAAGAGAGCAACATTACACAGCATCTGAAAGAGAAGCAAGTACTGCATTAATTTTTTTATACAACCTTGTATTTCGAAAGAGGCCTAGATTTCCCTTACCTTATCAACATCGTGATATCCCTTCTTTCCTGTGAGTATCTCTACGATTATTACACCAAGACTGTAGATATCAAACTTGTATGTGATTTCACCGTTAGAGAACTCTGGTGCAAGATATCCCCTGCATAAATATGTATCTGTGTGATCAGTTAATTAGTAGGAAAAAGAATAGTGGAAATAAAGATTGAAATTCCAAGAGGCTCAGGAAACTTACAATGTTCCACCTATGTTGTCGGTAAAAGTCCGGCTTTGCGTCTCACCAAAGCACCTAGATAGACCGAAATCAGCAATTTTTGCCACCAAATTAGCACCCAACAAAATATTTGCAGGCTTTAGATCCAAGTGGACAATATTTTTCTGATGAAGATAATGTAGCCCTCGACAAATTCCTTTAATAATAAGATACCGGTCTCTCCATTGAAGCCCTTTGGATGTATCTACAAAGGGGAAAGGATAAAGGAAGTTACTGTTTCACTTAATTCAAGTCCTTGAAAGGAAAACTATGTGCCACATGATCCTACCAGTGATATACTGATCAAGACTCCCGTTAGGAAGATACTCAAAGCAGAGCAACCTTTGTTGTACATCCGCCATGATGAATTTTCCTTCGAATCTTGCCATAGTCCCTTGCGTGTCAGCACAGTATCCTAGAAACCTTACTATATTTTCATGCTTTACCATCATGAGACATGCAACTTCTTGCTGAAACTCCTTCTCGTGCATATACGTATTGGACATCCTCTTCACGGCCACAATCCTATTCGCAAGCTTTCCCTGCAGTGAGAAGATGCCTTGTCAGCAACAACTTCAGTTTTGATCGAGTCCAAGGCAGCTGAGAGTTAGTGTACCTTATAAACCACCGCGAATCCACCTCTGCCAATTTCCTGCTCATCAGAGAAATCATCTGTGATTTTTTCCAGGAGAGACAGTGGCAGGGCCTTTGGGTCTGCCGCTTCATCACGTAGCATGCACTCTAGGTCCCATGGTGTAATACTAGATTCGAGATCCATTTGCGATTACAAGCCACGGTACCCTGAAAAAGCACAAGCGCATATTTTGTGAGGCCTAGGCCTAGATACACCAATTACTCAAGTTTTTAGATAATTATGCAAAGCATAAATACACAACAATCAGGCACTCTTCTGTTTTTGCAATCAGAAAAGTTGCATAGCAAATATCCTACGGTTTTGGATCTTGTTTGGACTTTTGGTAGACTGCAACCGAGTTCAGTCCATCCAGATGAGCAGTGGATTTGAACTTAAATGTCATCTAATCTAGATGCAATAAATGGGATCCAAACATGAATCAAAGATGTAAATACTGGAGAACAGCAGTGGTCAGTAATACTACACACATATAGTATGAAACAGAGCAAGTGCTACTAGTACTAGATATCTCAAGCATAATAGCAACTGGTTGCATCTCAGTTCCGATTAGTAGAAAACACACACAAGGCAGTCAGTTCTTACAAATTATAACAAGTTGATTAAGCAATCGCGGGGTAGGCAACCATAAAAAGGTAAAAAAAAGTTAGATCTGGAGAAAATCCTGGGTCAAGAAAATCAGGAGAATATTGTTTGAAGGAAAGTTCTATAATTACCTGATGATGCACTACTACGTAGTCTTGGCAAGCTTGAGATGATTTCTACAGCACGACGACGGATGATTTCTCAATGTGTCAAAGAGACAACAGCAGATAGGAGACTTGAGAGTTCAGAGCCAGCACCTTAATAGAGGTGAGATCTTAAACCGTCTCCTGTCAAAGGAAGGAGAGGGGAAGGTGAGACTTCAATATAGAAACGATTCACAAGAGAACAGTTTACTAATGGGTGAGCATTTGTTTTTAATATGATTAAGCACGCCAATACAAGTTACAACAGACGGCGAGGGAATCGATTACATCGCTTGTCGTGAACAGCCACATGCTTGTCATAGAGAGACAAAAAACAAAGTGATTCGTTTTTCTTGACCAATATGAATACAATGTTGTGATAGAAGAAGAGAATTGTAGCACAGTTTTGGGTGGGCGATGATGAGGTATATAATAAGAACCACTAGAAGGGGGTATCTTCATTTCTTAATAGGGCAGAGAGAGAGAAGCATGCTAACCTGATGCTGAGACATACGAGCAGTAGTTTCAGGCTCCTCAATTGTTAGCATTAACTGTAGAGTTTTAACCTGTTGATACATCAAACAAACTTAAACAGTTAACAATAGCTCCGATGATCTAAATTATATGGATCGTCTTTTCAATTGGAAACGGTACAGAAGAGCTATCCCTGCTAACATTAGGACAAGAGTTGAAGAAAAGGTTATACAATACAAAAGTGAAGGACAAAGAAAAGGGGGAGGCGACCAGCCAACATATAGAGTAGTGCCCAAATAAACCAAGTGGTGTTATTAATGATGTAGGTTTGAAAATAATCAAAGACATATGAGCCAATGTGCACTTTAAAAAATGTCCATTTGCAGGTACGAAAATGATTGTTTTTTCAATCAGTGCATCACATGAAGAGTAACATTTGTCGCCGAAGACGAGGAAGAAAGTCATTCATTTACATAGACGAAGAAGAATGCCATTCGTTTACATAGAATTTAATAAGTCCATACATCACATAAATGAGGTCACGGGTTCAAGGAAATAGCATCTTGTAGAAATGCAGGGAAAGGCTGCGTACAAAAGACCCAAAGTGGTTGGACCCTTCCCCGGACCCTGCGCAAGCGGGAGCTACGTGCACCGGGCTGCCCTTTCATACATCACACAAATGTAAACAGTTAGCAATAGCTCAACTATTAGCTTACTTGCAAATATTCAGCATCATTTTAATTGTATAAACACCTAAACAGTACAGATCGAATAGCCCCTACTAATATATTAAAAGAAGAGTTGCACAAAGATATAGGGGGAGATAATACAAAATGAATGACAAAGAAAGGGGAGAGGGGGACCAGCCGGCCTCATAGGTGTGCAAATAAACAAAGTGGAGTTATTAACAATGCAGGTTCTAAACTAATGAAATGGCTCCACAAAGGTAACGACAACCATATGAGACAATGTGCACTTCTATTGCAAAACATCAATTTGCGCGCAACAACCCAATCTTTCCCACCTCAGCACTCGACACTCTTTTTTAGGCTGAGGTATATAATAAAAACCACTAGCAGGGGGTATCTTCATTTCTCATAGGGCACGGAGAGAGAAGTTTGCTAACCTTATGCTGAGACTGATGTAATTAGTAGTTACAATCCTCCGCCCAGTTCGTAGGACTAAATACAGAATTTTAATCTGTTGACAGATCAAATAAAACGTAAGCAGTTAGTAATAGCTCCGATGATGTGAGATTATATGCATCATCTTTTCAACTGGAAACGGTACAGAAGGGCTCTACTAATATTAACACAAGAGTTGCAGAAAAGGTTACAGAATACAAAATTAGTGTCATTGACGATGCATGTTTTAAACTAACCAGATGGCTTGATCGAGGCACCGACAACCATATGAGCAAATGTGCAGTTCGATTACAGAACATCCATTTGCAGGTCGGGAGATGATTGTTTTTTGAAGATGTTAAATGCATCATGTCCTTGTCGCTCAAGATGTTAAATGCACAGAGCCAACTCTAGTCATGACACGGTTTCTTTGGTATGAATAGGTTGAACCCTTAACATCACAATACATCATTCCTTCCTGATGCCAAGGCCACCAAATTGGATGCAGTCAATGTGTAGCTTGCAGTCGACGAAGATCTCGGAGACCGCCCTGTCGAGACCATCCGCAAGAGAAAATATAGAGAGGTTAAAAGAAAATGCAGAAGATATTTGGGGGAGGAAAGGGAAGGGGAATGCCCACCTTGAGCGGTGGGGGTGGGGATGTACGCCGCCCCGGCGCTGGTCCGGCTGACGCCGGCGGTGGCCTCCGCCATTATAGACGGACGGCCGGCTGACCTTGGAGTGGCTGGTGGAATTCGCGCGCGACTCGCTTCGCCGGCGAGCAGCCGCCATCGCGACGGGGTCCGGCCGGCGTGGGACTGGATGGTGGCGTGCGTCGGTGGGCTTGGCCTTTGATCCGGGAGTCTTAGAGAATAAAGCCCAGTTATTGGGACCATATGGTGGGCCTACTCACTCCATAGTTTCTAGAGAATAAAGCCCAGTTACTAGGTCTGCTTCGCGGCTGCACAGGCCCTCGTTTCTGCAGGACGCACGCAGTGCATGACAACAATCCAAGATCAATTCATTCACAGGTGCCCTTGTTTCTCGCAGCCATCTGGTGCGATTGCCTACTGTGACGCTGCATTCAACAGGAGTCTACTTGGCACTTCCTTCTACTGTGACGCTGCAATAGTCATTTCTTCCTTCATTTCAACTTTCTTCTCATATGGTTATTTTTGAATTCAGGGAAGTGGAATTTTACTTCTTCTCCAAACTGTAAAGAAATAACCTCCTTCTTGCTATTAATATTAGTTTTTGTTATAACATAAAATGGCATGCCTAAAATGATAGGATAAAAAGGACCTAGAGGCATATCAAGAACATGGAGATCAATAGGATACACAAATGACCCAACAGAGACATAGGCATCACAAAGAATTCGATCAAATTTCTTGTAAGTCCTATTTGATAGCATAATAGTAGCATATGTAGACTCTAATTTAGGATTATCAAGATAATAGTTGACTGCTTCAATGGCGTAAGGAAGAATGTTCACAATTGAACTTAAATCACAAAGCCCTATAAGAGAGGTTTCTCCGAGTTCAAATGGGAATTTTGTTTTCCCTCAATCTTTACCTTTAGACTTACCTTCAATTATTCGAGAGGACTTGGAATCAAGCATCGTCACTTCATTATAAATATACTCTAGTTTCCATGAGTTCCTTCACTATATCAATGATTGATTTAATAACCCCTAAGTTTGTTTCCAAATTTTTCTCCCTTCTTTTATCTTCATGATCTTCCTTATTATCTTTTGGTATGATCAACAATTCTTCTTCTATTTGTTTCTTTTCTTCTTCCGCTGACTTGCTTCTCATAACTGTCATCATAAATTCTTGTGCAACAGGTGGTTCAAAATGACTCCAATATCGAGGTACCTATAGATACTCAGTATATGTTTTGACAATGTGCACAACCATATTAGGATCAAGATTGAAATTTCCTATTAGATCTTCCACCATACCACTATTGAGGAATTTTTTGAAAGCAATAAAAATCAATGTTATTACTATGTTCACGATGCTCCATGTCATTAAAGGTTTCTTTTCATGGTGGATAGTCTCTAAAAGCTCCCAAGATTTATTTATATGAAATTTAATAAAGACTTCATTAGAGGTCGTATCTAATTCATTTCTATTTCCTACACTATGTCCTCCATATAAAGTATGTAGAATCAACACGATGGAAACCCATGGTGAGGATAGTTAAACCTATAAACCTTTCATATCCACTGTATATGCTTTCTCCTGGGCGGTTCCTAAAATTAGTAATCATACATCTTGCCCCATGATTTTTATGTTCCGGGTAAAATGCGGATAAGAACACACGGGATAACTTCTTCCAAGTATTAATTATATGTGTGGAACAAACTGTAAACCAAGTGTGGCTTTATCATAAAGAGTTTTACCAAATAACTTAAACTTAACTTCATCATTAGTAAAAGCATTAAACTTAAAATTCTTACAAATGTCTATAAAGGAGTCCATATGATTGTACGAGTCTTTTGTGCCATCTCCTACAAAAATGTTAGAATGCGGTAATTCAAGTAGCATCGGATGAATCTAGTACCCATGTAGATAAATGTACCAATCAAATCACTTTCACAAAAGGCATTCATTAGTGGGCCAGAGTTTTTAATAGCATCATGCTAAATCAAATATTCATATTCGTCCATGGTGGTTACATGAAACTTGCACACAATGTTTGCATAATGATAGTAAATTAATAACTAAGAACAAATACTAAAAGTTCTTAGCTCCTCGGCAACATCGTCAAACGTTGCTTCATGACTGTAACAACATAATTCATATATAGCTAGTTTCAAAATAAGAGTATCGAACCATAGAGAGCTATTGGTGCTTATTACATTGACGAATTGTTTATGTTCATGTTTGTCTTTCACTATTCTTGCAGGTACTCCCAAAGTCATCAAGGATTTTAAGATTAAGGTCATTCCAACACACTTCCTATTTGTAGTTCCTTTGCTTAGTTAGTCATGTTGATGATCCTTACTTAATTATTTACACTGATGAATTGTTAATGTTCATGTTTGTCTTTCACTATTTCCTATAGGTTACTCCCTAGAGTCATCAGCAATTTTACGATTAATGTCATTCCAGCACACTTCCTATTTGCAGTTCCTTTGCTTAGTTAGCCATGTTGATGATCCTTACTTAATTATTTACAGTGATGAATTGTCTATGTTCACGTTTGTCTTTCACTATTTCCTGCAGGTACTCCATGCAGTCATTAACAATTTTAAGATTAAATTCATTACAACACACTTCCTATTTCCAGTTCCTTTGCTTAGTTAGCCATGTTGATGATCATAATTATGCAGTTGATCCATTATTGCTATATTTTAGTGACCATTCAACTAAGTAGCACCCCTTTCAAGGGTACATCCATGGGTTTCTACTTCCTATTGATGACATTTTTGCAAGCGTCCTTGGCTCATCCAATCGTTTATATTAATCGTGTTAGATCTGAAATCTTTGTAATATATATGTCATGTTTTACTATGTCCGATACTATGCTTTATATCTATGTAGGAACTGCGAGAGATTAATGTGTTCATGGTTATATCCCCTTGGTTAGCGTGTTGCTTTGTTAATGTTAAAATGTTAGAACACCTATATATCCTCTACATTCATGTTAATGCTTAACTTGAATCTTGTTAACTGCCAAAAAAATTACTTATCTTCATGTGAAAGATCATGGGAATCAGTCAGAGAGAGAAAAGGCAAGATACTTTTGACCTGGCTCTTGGCGGGAGGGAGTCAAGTAAGCGTCTGTGGAAAGAGGGAATGAGGAGGTGGCATGCGTGTTTGTGAATGGAGATCAGAACTAGTACAACATTATACTCATAGCCCCTGCCCTCAGGGAGTAAAACTATTTGGTTGAATGGTATGCCTACGTGTCATTTCGTACATTAGATATTCATTTATATATTTTTACTCTCATGTTATCTAGTATTATGCAGTAGTTCAATAGATTTTTGTAGGTAAGATACTTCTAGTAATTTTATTTCAATAAGTACTTTTAAATTCTTTGTAGAATGGATACATATTTTTCTATACATATAATTTTGTCAAGCAGGAAAAGGACACAAAGACATGCCACCATGAGGAGAGCTATGAGTCAGATGGAGACTCTGCATTTGCTTCCGAGAGCGTTTATGTAGATAAGCTGGCCTCTGTTGACTCTCAAACCATGAGAAAGTGGTAGACTCTAGAAAAGTGGCCGGTGATCACACGAGTTGATGAAAGAGGTATTCATGTCTATATCATATGTAATTTTCTTTTATCATATCTAGAAATCTGTATTCTGGAAAATTTTCTAGTTCCTATGAAGCATGTTATTTTCATATGTGAGTAGTTCCCTTCGTTCTTGGGGAGATGAAGAAACCCTAGCATTATTATAAAATAAAATAAAGATGATTTTTGGTCCATGATCCATTGATCTATGATATTGTGTTTGATCTCTCTCTTTAGATGGTATGTATAGTCGGCAACATATCATTAGCCTCCTGGTCTAAAAAGAGGGTGATGCCCTTATGATGTGTATGAGAGTATGTCCAATGTTACTTTTGTGACTACAAGAATTGGCTTATAACCTGCATGGTCAAAAGGGGAATTAAGAGAGATTCACAAGTAGAAATATAAATTTTGAAAAGTATGTTTTTATTGGACCATTCAATGGAAGCTTTCATTAAATTGTCACAAGAGAATTACAAACCTTGACTAGAGTTTCAAATAGAAAAAGGCCACCTTCCTTTCCTATTACTGCATTTCTTCATGTTTTTATGTTTTGATTTCCTTGGTTCCGAACATGCCATAAAGGTGATAGAGTATATGCTCATCATCGGGAATAAATGTGATAAGACTAAACATTGACTTTGGAGTTTGTTTCTATGTTGGATAACATAAGTCATGATCATTATTACACAAGATTAAATGGTTCATCCTTTAATCAATATAACAAGAAAATGAGCTATGAAGCGATATCTCTTAGGGCATCACCTATGTATGAGGTGAACTTTAGCCATAAGGTGGGACCCACCTCTCTTGTAAAATCTTCCACTATGTATAAGGTGAACTTTAAGCTTAAGTTGGGACCCACATGTCTCATCATGTACACTCATGCATGAGAGGGAAGAGATGGTAAATTATTTTCTATTGCTTGTGGACAACCCATAAGCTTAAGGTCACCTATAAGCTTATGGACAACTCATATTTCCTCCACTATGTATAAGGTAGACTACAAGCATTGCCACATAGGACTTAAGGTGTGGTTTTTTGCACATAGTGGATGCCCTTATGTACTTACATCTATGCTTAACAATATCTTAACTTGCATAATAAAAAATGAAAGTACTATGGACCATTAAGCATAAAAGTGCAAAATAAAAGTAAATCTTATATTGGTCTTTTAGGATCATCTTTCACTTCTTTCTTTCTTCATTCCTAGATACTTCACTAACAGAAAGTAAGCAGGAAATATATGTGCTAGATCTTTGACAAAATAAAGTTATAATAGAAAATACAATAAAGTTTTAAGATATGTAGCTCATTTCAATGGTCATCATAAGAGTTGGGCTCCAGGCATCAATTATGGTTATGTTTAAAGTGAAAATAATTATGGTTTATATGCTTTACCCATTACAAGTTGAATGTCTCATGCCATATGATCACATGCACCCAACCCACATGTTTACTCAACTTGGGTCCCGAAGAATTTTGTCATTGTAAGCATATAGTTCCAAACGAGAGTGGCAACCAAGGTACCTCTTGCCCCTTGTACAAGGAGTCCCTTCGTGAGGGGCTACCCATACTCAGATGACAAGACAAACAAACCCATTGGCACTTCTTTTTATTTAGTGTTTATATAGATTTTTATTAAAACACTTCATTCTTGTCCATACTTTAAATTTCTATCATGATGCATAACATGGCTTAGGTTGGTGGCTCAGGCATCTCTATGACACATATGCAAACTCTAGAAAAATCTAGAGTGGTTCCCGCTTATTTCGCATCATAGGCATCCATAGCCAAAAGAATACATGATATCAATAGATAGTGCAATGATAAAAGTGTTCCCCATGTCAGCATGGTTTTGCTAACACTCAGCTCATAAGTTTTCAAACACATAGCTTACATAATTCTAGTCATAATGGGTCAAGTCTAATCATTATTCTACCTTATTTCAAGCAGTTGTACACTAGTGGTATCACCCCGTATCTTACTTTCCCATGATCTTTAAACTACACAAAAGTGATGATTTTGAAATAATCAAAGATGCAAGACATATAATATACTTGTAATAGCAAGTATTATATAGGTATATATGGTGGACACTATTGGAATAACTTGGTTTTAAGGGATTTGAATGCACAAGTCTTTGCTCGATTGAAGATCTACGCTGGTAAGTGGAGAAAGTCGACCATCAACAAGCATGCAAAAGTGTTCATAGTACTACTCATTTTATATTGGACAAAGTAACTTAAAGTTAATCATCCATGTATGTAAAAAAAGGTAGTACTACATAAGGCACTCGCTGATTATCATTCATTAAAGCATACGTTGTTTCCATAGCCCAACAACTAAGTCAATAACCGTTCATCCTCTTCACCGTGCAGTGCGTATATGCCACCGCTGAGCGCAGCGAGTAAAGTTCTGTTGATGGTACCCACACGCGTGGTCGCTTTGCTGCTACACCACAAGGCTGGCCGCCGGTAACGTGATGTGTTGTCGGTCCAAATGAAGTCTCCCACTGAGTAAGTGTCCATTCGGACGGGGTTTTCGTAGAAATTTCATACGAAAGCTATGAAAAAAAGATAAAAGTAAAAGTTCATGGACCATGCTGAGTCCTATAGAATCCATGAGATTAAAGGAATCCAAATTTTTTTGGACGGACCGATGTTTTGGCGGAAGACCGAGACAAATGGTCGTTAATGCCGTGTGAACACAAATAAAATACTCCATCACATGTAACCACCATGGTGTGAAAACAAACTATTTTTTCCTGCTATGCACACCAGATCAGACACTTCCTAGTGTGGTGCACTACACCATCGCCGTACATGTATCCTACCACGAAATTCCGTCCGTGCAGCGGGTCCACTAGCAAAATAAAAAAATATGACCGAAGTGATTAGCTGGCTGATGTGTTTAGCCATAGATCTGAGGTTATTTTTTTGTACTACCCTTTTTTCCCTTGATCCTATCACTCGGGGCTTGTTCGGTTACATGGGTATTGATTAGGATTGACGTATATTGATGAGTATTAAATCCCCTATAAGTTAAAATCCATCTAATTCCACCCTGATCCACTAGGGAAGTGGATTAACCGAACAAACCCTAAAATGAGTTGCATGTGCCGCCTAGTTGGGTCCAAAAAAAAGCGAACCTACAGAAACTATGCACTCCTGTAGCTTGGTTATAATTCATGCCAGGCAAATACACCTCAACTTAGACGTGTGGCAGGAGGCTATAGACACTATTAAGGATGACAATGTGTAGGGTATATTGACAAGGTAGAGCAATATCATATCCATAGCCATGTAGTCCATGGGTACAAAATTTTACCCATACCCGTATCCGCGGGTATAGACCTTTATCCATACCTATACCCGATGGGTACCAGTACCCATTGGGTACTCGGCGGGTAGTTTCAACAGTACACAAGTCATTAGCAATTTCACTTTCCTCAATAGCATATTTATCTATTATATATTAAAGGCAATATAAGATGTTGTTTCGAGGCGTCATGTTAATCCACATAGCCTAGAACTGTCGATTATATTGGTAATGGTCAAGATTTAATACATATCTAAACGGTAGGCAAAACTATAAACACGTGACAAGTCTGTTGTGTTAGAGATGTACACCATACCGTATACGCCTGAATACATCTCTAACATGTTGCACATATCTCCTAAAGTACACATACACCATACCATATACTTTTAAATTCTTTGTAGAATGGATACATATTTTTTCCATGCAAAGAATTTTGTCAAGAAGGAAGAGGACACAAAGACATGCCACCATGAGGAGAGCTATGAGTTAGATGAAGACTCTGCATTTTCTTCCGAGAGCGTTTATGTAGAAAAGTTGGCCTTCGTTGACTCTCAAACTATGAGAAAGCGGTATACTAGAGAAAAGTGGCCGGTGATCACACGAGTTGATGAAAGAGGTATTCATGTCTATATCGTACGTAATTTTCTTTTATCTTATCTAGAAATCTGTATTCTAGAAAATTGTCTAGTTCCTATGAAGCATGTTATTTCCATGTGTGAGTAGTTATCTTTGTTGCATTATTATAAAATGAAATAAAGATGATATTTGGTCCATGATTCATTGATCTATGATATTGTGTTTGATCTCCCTCTTTAGAAGATATGTATAGTCTGCCACATATCATTTCCCTCCGGGTCTAAAAAGAGGGTGATACCCTTAGGATGTGTATGGGAGTATGTCCAGTGTTACTTTTGTGACTACAAGTATTGACTTATAACCTGCATGATCAAAGGGGGAATTAAGCGATATCCACAAGTAGAAATATAAATTTTGAAAAGTATGTTTTTATTTGGCCATTCAATGGAAGCTTTCATTAAATTGTCACAAGAGAATTACAAACCTTGGCTAGAGTTTCAAATAGAAAACGTGGATCGAAATTGACCCATAAGCACCTTCTGCTGGCACTAGTAGCTTTCCGAGCACAAAGATAAGCACCCATATTAGCTTGGCACCACACAAAACAAAGTTTGAAACAATTCAGGTTCCTGCGTAACATCTATGTTTCCTGATGAATGCTGGAAATGCATGATTTGCCACCTCCTGGGTCATCTATCAGCCTAATGACCTCGTGAGCATCAGTTTCCACCTGTACCTTCTAGTAACCTCTTTCGGTGGCTAGATGAAAACCATCCAAAATTTCTATGGTCTCCATCACTAGTGGGTTTGGTGCATGTTCCATCCACAAAAGCCTAGGGCCAAGAAAAGTGCACTGTCCGAGTTCCTGATTCTTAAATGATCCTCTTCAATGAAGCTAGCATCACAATTTGTTTCAGCACATCACCGTTAGGGTTTACTTCTAGCTAGCAGCTTGCTTAATCGGCTTCGTGATCTTTGTTGTACCAATGCGAGCAAGATCATATGTTGTTTCCATAGCCCAACAAACCGAGCCAATAATCGTTCGTCCCCTTCACCCTGCAGTAAAGTTCTATTGATGGTACCCACATGCGTGGTAGCTTTGCTTCTACACCACATGGCAACGCGATGTGCTGTCGAGACAAGTGAATTCTCCCACCGAGTAAGTGTCCGTTCGGTAGAAGGTGTTTTCATAGAAATTTCATAGGAAAGCTAGGACAAAGAAAAGATAAAAGGAAAAGTTCATGGGTCGTGCTGATACCTGCAAAATCCACGGGATTAAGCAAGGCATTTTTATTTTGGCGGACCGATGTTTTGGCGGAAGACAAATACAAATGGCCGTCAATGCCATGTGAACACAAATAAAATACTCCATCAGATGTAGCCATTGCATTGTGAACACAAACTATTTTTGTCATGCTATGCACACCATATCGGATACTTCATGGGTGGCAGTGTGGTGCACCACACCATCGTCGTACACATATCCTACCACGAAATTCCATCCATGCAGCAGGTCCGCTAGCCAAATAAAAACTACAACTAATGTGATTATTCATAGATCTGAGGTTATTTTTCTGTACACCCTCTAGGACATATTAATGACCTCAACTTTATCTATGTACGAATGCATCTAGTATAAATACATAATTAGATACATATGAATCTAGATAAAGTTGAGGACATTAATATGCACCGGAGGGAGTATGCTTTTTTCCCTTGGTCCGATCACTCATTCTGGAATGGTTCTTCCATTTTCTCGTTCCTATGTTTAACCGCCACCTTGCTTTCCTATTCCTGCATTTATTCATGTTCTTATGTTTTGATTTCCTTGGTTCTGAACATGCCATAAAGGTGATAGCGTATATGCTCATCATCAGGAATAAATGTGATAAAACTAAACATCGACTTTGGAGTTTGTTGCTATATTGGATAACATAAGTCATGATCATTGTTACACAAGATTAAATGGTTCATCCTTTAATCAATACAAACAAGAAAATGAGCTATGAAGTGCTATCTCTTATGTACTTACATCTATCCCTAACAATTCTTAACTTGCATAATAACAAATGAAAGTACTATGGACCATTAAGCATACAAAGTGCAAAATAAAAGTAAATCCTATATTGGTATTTTAGGATCATCTTTCACTTTTTTATTTCTTCATTCCTAAATACTTGAGTAACAGAAAGCAAGCAGGAATACAAGTGCTAAATCTTTGACAAAATAAAGTTATAAGAGAAAATAAAGTAAAGTTTTAAGATATGTAGCTCATTTCAATGGTCATCATAAGAGTTTGGCTCCAGGCATCATTTATGATTATGTTTAAAGTGAAAATAAGTATGGTTTATATGCTTGACCCATTACAAGTTGAATGTCTCATGCCATATGACCACATGCACCCAACCCACATGCTTACTCAACTTGGGTCCCGAAGAATTTTGTCATTGTAAGCATATAGTTCCAAACGAGAGTGGCAACCAAGATACCTCTTGCCCCTTGTACAAGGAGTCCCTTCGTGAGGGGCTACCCATACTCAGATGACAAGACAAATAAACCCATTGGCACTTCTTTTTATTTAGTGTTTATATAGATTTTTATTAAAACGCTTCATTCTTGTCCATACTTTAAATTTCTATCATGATGCATAACATGACTTAGGTTGGTGGCTCAGGCATCTCTATGACACATATGCAAACTCTAGAAAAATCTAGAGTGGTTCCCGCTTATTTCGCATCATAGGCATCCATAGCCAAAAGAATACATGATATCAATAGATAGTGCAATGATAAAAGTGTTCCCCATGTCAGCATGGTTTTGCTAACACTCAACTCATAAGTTTTCAAACACATAGCTTACATAATTCTAGTCATAATGGGTGAAGTCTAATCATTATTCTACCTTATTTCAAGCAGTTGTACACTAGTGGTATCATCCCGTATCTTACTTTCCCATGATCTTTAAACTACACAAAAGTGATGATTTTGAAATAATCAAAGATGCAAGACATATAATATACTTGTAATAGCAAGTGTTATATAGGTATGTATGGTGGACACTATCGGAATAATTTGGTTTTAAGGGATTTGGATGCACAAGTCTTTGCTTGTTTGAACATCTGCGCTGGTAAGTGGAGAAAGTCGACCATCAACAAGCATGCAAAAGTGTCTGTAGTACTACTCATTTTATATTAGACAAAGTAACTTAAATTTAATCATCCATGTATGTAAAAAAAGTTAGTACTACATAAGGCACTCGTAGATTATCATTCATTAAAGCATATGTTGTTTTCATAGCCCAACAACTGAGCCAGTAACCATTTGTCCTCTTCACCGTGCAATGCATATATGCCACCGCTGAGCGCAGTGAGTAAAGTTCTGTTGATGGTACCCATATGCGTGGTCGCTTTGCTGCTACACCACATGGCTCACCGGCGGTAACGCGATGTGTTGTCAGTCCAAGTGAAGTCTCCCAGTGAGTAAGTGTCCGTTCGAATGGGGTTTTCGTAGAAATTTCATACAAAAGCTTAGGACAAAGAAAAGATAAAAGGAAAAGTTCATGGACCGTGGTGATTCCTACAAAATCCACGGGATTAAAGGAATCCAATTTTTTTGGGCGGACCGATGTTTTGGCGGAAGACCGAGACAAATGGTCGTCAATGCCGTGTGAACACAAATAAAATACTCCATCACATGTAACCACTATGGTATGAACACAAACTATTCTTTTCCTGCTATGCACACCAGATCGAACACTTCCTAGTGTGGTGCACCGCACCATCGTCGTATCCTACCACGAAATTCCGTCCTTGCAGCACGTCCGCTAGCCAAATAAAAAAATATGACCGATGTGATGAGCTGGCTGAGAGCAAGAGCAATAGAGTAGCTGGCTACAAGTCAACGACACGTCACCTACAACCTTCTTAAAAAAATATCTGTACAATAAGATGGCTATTAGCTGGATTTTATAAAATATTTAAATGTTTTATTACTTACAGCAAGACTCTAAGACTAGTTACAATGAGAAGTATCATATAGTAGTATCATGCATATGGTACTAGTATGTGATACTATCTTCATAATGCATAGTATTATGTAGTAGTATCATAGTCTTAGTGTATTTATTGTTTTTTAGAATCTCAATATAAAATTGTGTACAAGATTTATTAAATTGTGTACAAGATTTTTTTGAGATTATTTTTTCTACTTTCATGTGCTATGATACTGTATCTACCTATGATACCAATACAATCTCTTTCATCATTAATTGCAGTGTCACATGGGCATTTTGCATGCATGTAGTGCATGATACTATCTATGATACCCCACTGGGGTTAGTCTAATGGGCATGCATTTAATGCTTGTAGCCGGATATAGGACATCTACTACTAGGCTGCATGCCGTCTCTAGATTATTGTTTTCCGTGTTGTGCGCTAGTGTGACTAGATGCTATTGTACATACTCTGATGTGTTTAGCCATAGATCTGAGGTTATTTTTCTGTACTACCCTTTTTTTCCCTTGATCCGATCACTCGGGGCTTGTTAGGTTACATGGGTATTGAGCGGGATTGATATGTATTGATGGGTATTATAAGTTAAAATCCACCTAATTCCACCCGATCCACTAGGAAAGTAGATTAACCTAATTCCACCCGATCCACCCTATGTATTGAGCGGGATTGATATGTATTGATGGGTATTATAAGTTAAAAATGAGTTGCATGTGCCTGGTTGCGTAAAAAAAAAAGAACCTACACAACTATGCACTCCTGTAGCTTGGTTATAATTCATGCCAGGCAATAATTAATAAGCGCCATGAGACACATACTAATTCACCTCAACTTAGACGTGTGGCAGGAGCCTACATACACTATTAAGAATGATAATGGGCAAGGTATGAACATGGTAGAGAAATATCATACTCATACCCACGTAGTCCATGTGTACAAAATTTTACCCATACCCATATCCGTGGTATAGACCTTTATCCATACCCATACTCAGCTAATTTTTTTAAATAATACATTTTTTTATTGATTTTCACAAATAATACGCAAAACGGGCAAATTACAATTCTGAGGGTCCGTCGTCCGTTCGAAAGACGACACAGATGCTTCGTCTTTTTAAAAGACGACCGACATGTCTTCTTTTATTCAAAAGACGACCGAGTTGTCTTCTTTTATTCAAAAGACGACACGCCTTTGTCGAGCTGTCGGGTGACAGGGGGTACGCCTGGTCGTCTGTTGAACCGACGAAGGACGTTTCGTCCTTTGAACGGACGACGCGCCCCAGCATATAGCTCACGCGCCTGCCCGTGCTTGCCCGTCGTCTTCCTCCCCTCCGCTCTCTCTCTCTGGCTGTTCTTCCTCTCTCGCGCTTGCTCTTATTTTCTCAGCTGTTGCACCGATTTGTAGCCCAGATTTCTATCCAAACTCGCTGCTCTAACACATTAGCAAGCTAGCCGAGAGCACCACCTCCAGACCAGGCTGGAGGCTCGGGGTGGCAGCAATCACAGTTTACTTCTGACCTGTGGCAGCAATCGCAGTTTAATATCGACCAGTTGCAGCAGAACCAGATTACTTTCGAACAATGGCAGCATCAGCAGCCAATCCCCTACATGGACTTCGCTTATCGACCACAATCTCATCCTCATGGTAAGCGTGTCCCTTCCTACTATTGTTAGATACAGTATGACATTGTTCAGTACTTAATTTCTTGTACACTAGCAGGAGACTCCGTTACATGGGACAGTACTAGCGACCGTGATCAGCAGACACAGCACGAGCAGGTAGACTGGTTTGGCCAGTATCAGCCAGGTACTCCACCACCTATCCCCACATAGGATACACAGGATCAAGGTGAAGGGTCAACTGCACCTCGCCGTGATGTGATGCCACCCCACAGATATGGATGGAGTACACCGAGGCCTTCGCCACCTCGTCGTCGACACCAGTGATATCTACTTATGTATCAGTCATTTATCTATCTATGTATGAGACATCATTCTATTATTTCATGATTTTATTCGACAAACTACTCAACATAACTTGCAACATAGTTCAACATAACTTGCGGTACATAAAATAAGAGTCCTATCTATCCCTAGCATGATGCCTTTCCCTTTCCCTTCGATGATGCCTCGCCCTTTCCCTTAGACGATCCCTCGCACTTGCTCTTCTTGGCCTGCGCTTTCTTCTTCTCCTGCCTCTTGTCCCACTCAGCTCTCGCCTTGCTTCCAACGGGTGGCGGCATGAAGATATCATCCTCGTCTTCGCTCTCTTCTATCCAGGCCCTAGGTGCCACAACCTGTTCTGTCATGTCAGCTTGACTCTTCTTGGCCTGCGCTTTCTTCTTCTCCTGCCTCTTGTCCCACTCAGCTCTTTCCTTGCTTCCAACGGGTGGCGGCATGAAGATATCATCCTCATCTTCGCTCTCTTCTATCCAGGACCAAGGTGCATCAAACCGCTCCTTCATGTAAGCTTCACTCTTGAAGGTGAGCTTGTCCCACCTTGCCTGGATCCTGAGAAGCTCTGCTCGTACCTGATTTGGGGTCTTCAGTTTCCACCCTATTTGATGAAGTGACTTACCAAGAAGAACGAGAGCATCATGGTTCGTTACCAACGTATCCCAGGTGCCTGGTTCATCACCTATCACAACAGTTCTGACTATTTGGAGAAGCCCAATGGACATATCTAGAGGCCAGGGAGACGCGTCGGTCATAGTGGAGAGGAGTGGAGGGAAATGTGAGAGCAAGAGGAGAGGAGGGAAATGAGAGAGTAAGAGGAGGAAGAGATGAACTGGGTTAAAGGATACATCTCGTTGCCCGGATTTATAGAGGCACCGAACCGAATAGGCGGGAAAAAAGGGCGGGAAGTAGTGGCGGGAAAAAAAGGGCGGGAAGTAGTGGCGGGAACAAAGGGCGGGAAGTACTGGCGGGAAAAATCGGCGGGGAGTACTGGAGGGAAAATTCGGCGGCAAGGATTGGCGAGGAAAACAGCGGCGGACGATTATTTAGCGGCAGTACTGCCGATCAATGCAACCTTGCATGAGCAATGCACCCTTCGTCCTTCCAATAGACGAACAGTACCGTCGTCCTCCCAATAGACGAACAGTACTTTTGTCTGTTGAACAGCCGAACATCTGGGTCGTCGTCCTCCCAAAAGACGAAACAGTGTGTCGTCTGTTGAACAGACGAAACGAGTCTGTCGTCTGTTGAACGGCCGACCGACCAACAGATTTGCAATTTGTCCATTTTGTGTATTATTTGTGAAATTCAAAAAAAATGTATTATTTAAAAAAAATTAGCCCCATACTCATACCCATACCCGAGTACCAGTATCCATTGGATACTCTACGGGTAATTCCAATAATACACAAATTATTAACAATTTCACTTTCCTCAATAGCATATTTATCTATTCTATACTAAAGGCGATATACGATGTTGTTTCAAGGCGTCATGTTAATCCACATAGCCTAGAACTATCGATTATATTGGTGATGGTCAAGATTTAATAAGTATATCTAAACGGTAGACAAAACTATAAACACATGACAAGTCTGTTGTGTTAGAAATGTACTCCCTTCGTTTGGGATTATAAGTCCGGCGCTAATAACTAAGTTGCCAATTTGAACAACGGAATATAAATAATATAGCATAAAAATTATACCATTAGAAACTTTAGAGGATATACTTTTTAATGGTATAACTTTTGTGATATATAAGTTATATTTTGTTGGTCAAATTAATAATCTAGATATGCGTGTAGTACCTATAATCCCAAATAGAGAGTACACCATACCGTATAGGCTTGACTACATCTCTAACATGTTGCACATATCTCCTAAAGCACACACATCGTATAGGGTAGTTCAAACGGTTCTGCTGGCAAAGCGTCTACGGAGTCGAGAGGCGCGCCGCAACTTACTGGACCATATGCCCTTTTTGACTAGCCGGCCCTCTTCGTGTGTGTCGACAACAGCAGTTTTTCGTGAGTCCTCTCATGGCGCTAGGCCAGGAGCATCCTCACTTGTTGGGCGAACCCAGGCCGAAATCCGGATCTAGAAACATCGAGTTTTCCACTCGCGTTCCCAGGCCGAGTTTTCACGTTCGGAGAAATTTAGTTAAACACGCCAAAATTTGGGCGAATATAGGAAGATTTCATTAATTAGGATAAGGACGCACATATTAAGTTGAATTTAACTAGGAAAATATTAAACTGAAACTAGGAATAGGCTGCCACCATCGTGGTCGAAGTCGGACACCGCTTCTACAGGCCGAGGCGGGGGTGGTTGCCGGCCTGGATGTGCTCCATGACGGCGGCGAGAGTTTGCCCTGGAACGCTCCACCAGCGGCGGCGAAAAGCCGCAATGTGACGCGGTGGCGGCGAGCCCGGCGGTCCCTCGTGTCGGGTGAGATCCTGGAGGCGCCTGTCGGCGAAGAACTGCCTCCAGAAGACCAGGTTGCCAGAATCCTCGACGAGATCCGGGTCTTGCATGGCGGCGATAGTGGCCTGGATCTCCCCGGCGATGTCCTCGTCGACGGGCACCGGTGGAATAGGGATCCCGCCAGCGCTGAGTTGCCAGCCGAAGGGGAGAAGAAAGTCCGGCGGCGCCGTATAGCCCGCGTCGTGGAGCAGCCGGGCTTCCACGTATGCAGCGTGCGTCGGCCGTTCGCCGCCGCGATGTCGCTGGGAAATCTCTCGGCCATGGCTTTTCGGCAGAGTTGTGGAGGTAGAAATGTGCGAGCGTCTGGAGTTCGCCGGAGTTGGGAGCTGTGTGCGAGATGTACGCCTTTTGTAGGCCGAGGTCGGCGGCGAGGACGGGAGCGGTGTAGCGGCAAGGGCGGGAAAAGGCGGGAAGGATGACGACGAGTTAGCTTCTGTCGTTGACAGGCTGGTCCACTTGGCCAATTCGCTTCGTTCGGCGTTCCCAGGGCGTACCCGGGATCCCGGGTATGGCCTGGAAAGTCCGGACCAAAGTTGGCCCAAATCCGGACGAAAAGAGGTTCCTGGGAACGCGACTGGGCCAATTTTCGGCTTCCGAACCTAAATTCGGCATCCGGATCTACGTCCTGGGTAGACGAGTGGAGATGCCCTAATGCCCTTTGCCGGCCGGCCGGCCGCTTATCTTCGTGTGATTTCCCGTCTCCCTGCATGGCAGGGTAACTTCCAATCTCGCCCCACGAGCTCTGCCGTGTATGGTAGGGTCAGTGGCGGACCTAGAATATCGCTATGCCCCGGGCCACCTTCGTTAATTGTAGCTAGAGTCTTGCTATAGTTCCTATTAGAGTGCATCTTCAAGCTTGAGCGCCGATGGCACGCCCGGGGCCATGGGCCTGGTTTCCCGTGGTGTGGATCCGCCCTAGGGTAACTTCCAATCTTCCAATCCATGATTTTCCTCCTATACAGATCACAACGGTAGGCACTTCTGGTAGGTTTTTTATTTGATCTCTTGATATCTGTATAATACACCATGCAATATGCATATACAAGATGGACTGATCTATTTTTTCTTTAGATTTCAATATTTAGCAACATGGAAGAGGAGAAACATGCTCCATGATCCATTAGATATTTTTCTGTAATAGCTAGGGTATATATATAGTATATTATTCATTTTATTTGATCTCTTGATATCTGTATAGTACACCATGCAATATGCATATACAAGATGGAGTGATCTTTTTTTTGGCTTTCAATATTTAGCAACATGGAAGCGGAGAAACAATGATCCATTAGATATTTTTATGTAATAGCTAGGGTATATATATATATATACATATATATAGTATATTATTCAACATGATGAATTCAACTGTTGCACAAACCCTTTTCGTTTGTATTACAAAGGTGGTCAATAATTGAGGCTATGGATCTGATTTATTTGCAAAAGAGCCGGATGAGAAAAATCATGTCGTGCATTGCCATCATCCAGCCAGAAGGCTCTACAAATTGATTAAGTACTTTATCTTCCCGCGAAAAAAGAACTTCGATCTCGGTTATTATAAAACTTCAAACATAATTTCATTGTTTTCTCGACAAAAGCTGTAGATTAATATAAGTGCATCAAAATCTAAAATAACAAAGATTTTATATTTCTTGTGTAATTAAAACTGAATGGTGCTCAATCATTATGCTAAAGACATCCTGACAGAGTCTATAATTTGTGTGGACATTAATATTCATGTTCAGGATTACGGATAAATAAAATGTTAGCCAACATGTACAAGGTCACGTAGCATGAACCAAAAATGATGCAGCTCAATGGTGAGTGCAACTATAGAACTTCCTAGATACTTTTGTCACTTAGCATTTTTGTTGTTATTTAGCAATCATATTTGGATACATATAAATTAATACAAGAGTTGTAGTAATGTTCCTGATAAAATTTAGTAATAATTTTGATCGTTGGAGGACAATAATGCATTTAGTTTTGTGATGGAAAAGTAGTGCTTTAGTTTACAATGTTTGATTGATAGTCCGCTTCTCCAAATCATTTTCACTAATTGTTTTATCCCATGAAAACGTGTCAAAATATGCTTCGGTGTAATATTATATGTTACTCATAATTAGCTTCTTCGCATCATTACCATTATGTTATCCAATGGTATATATGTCATCATCGATATTTTAATACTAACCACTCTCAATCTATTACTAAGAAAATAGGTTAGTTTATCACTCCATTTGTATTTTTCTTCGAGAGAGGAAATATTGTATTGGCCCATACAAAACAAAATTATCTTATGCATCTTATGTTAACAAAAGGAAATTCTACCAAATATCTAAGTGTATGAAATAAATAGTGATGAAAATGTATCACACACAACCAATGATACTAGTCATTATATACTAAAAGCAAGATATAGAGGAAAAATTACACAGACACACACATATGCTAGAAAGTGAGAATTTTGATTTGGTTTTCGAGTTCATACACACCCTCATGAATAGTATATCCAAAAAGAACTTGTCTTTTCAGAGTAGAATGTCCGAGTGGTCTACACTTATGTGAAATTTTTGTCATGAAATGACATCCTCGGTGCTCTATGCAAATAGCAAAAAATTGATGCTCTAAAAGGGCTTACAAATAGTCTTTTAACAACCAATTTTATCTTTTTTCACAGCATTCACCATGAAATGTCGTTTCTTGATGAAACTATGCACGCACGTAGAAACTCAAACATGTTTTGTTGCAGAAATATTATGTACTAAAAGTAAGACATTTGAGGAAGAAAGGTAAGATATGCTTGAAATTGGGAAACTCAACTCGGTTTCAGAGCTCATAAGCACGCACATGAACAAGAGTACATAGGCACCCTCATGAAAAGTCAATTAATAAAATGAGTTTTTTAGATACTTCATGAGATGACAATGTTCTCTGCAAAAATCACACAAAATTGATGCTCTAAAAGGGATTTAAATAGTCTATGTGGATAATGAATTTTATCTTTTTGTCCGACTACCATAAATTGCATTGCTTCCCAAAAGTACACACCTAATTATACACTAAAAAAATTTTGTTTAAAAAATATTATATAGTAAAAATAAAGATACAGAGAAAATAAATATGAAGTTGTTTATAGGTATTTTTTGCCAACATAATCATATATAGAACAATATGTTAAAGTGACACCTCAAAAAGGTCTCCATTTCTAGACATTGTGTTTGAAATGAATACTGTATTAATTAGAGTACATATTCCCTCAAAATATAGAAGTAAATATTGGTCACATTTGCAAGCGCCACTGTTCTAGTTTGACAAAAACGAGTGAATTCTTGCCGCTTGCGTTCTTCTTATCACTAATATAAAACCTTTTAGATAATTTAAAGTGGACAATATAGACTTTAGAAAGAGTGAATCTATTTACTAAAACACTACCTACATGTGTTTTACTAAAAGTCTAAAAATGGCTTACATCAGTGCACGAGGAGGGTAATTATTATAAACCAAGGGGGGCACGAAGAGAGTATTTTTTGTACTAAAACAAAGAAAGTACAGAATATCAAAAAGTATTTGTGCTGCTTTTCTGCTGCACCACATGGCTGGCCGGCGGCAAAGGGAAGTGCTGTCGGGCAAAGTAAAGTCTCCTGCAGCTAGCAGTGTAATGGACAAAGAAATTCATGGGCCGTAAAGGTCCACTGATCGAGTAAAGGTACATTGGGTGTAAAGTGTTCCAAAGGAAATATCCATGGACCGTGCCGATTCATGCGTGATCACTGCAGCGTGAACACAAACCATTTTTGTCCTGCTATACACTTCGTGGGTGGCAGTGTGGATATTTTTCTGTACCCTGATTTCACTTTTGTTCTGGAATGGTTCTTCCATTTTCTTGTTCCCATGGTTTACCGTCACCTTCATTTCCTATTTCTACATCTCTTCCCGTTCCTATGTTTTGATTTCCTTGGTTCCGAATAGGCCGTAAATGGAGATGGAATCAAAGCGACGCGGCTGTAGCTCCCTGCCAACGTACCCAAGGATCTCGCACGGCTCCCATTTGCTGCTCCTCTGCCTGCTCTTTCTGGCCAAACCAATTTGGCAACACTAACTGGACAAAAATTCCCACGTACCTTATGATGTGACCACTATGACTAGAGTATCATACACTAGTATCATGCATATGATACCAGAGTATGATACTGTTTCTATAATAGTTAGCATTATATAGAAATATTATAATACCATTGTATTTAATTATTTTTAGAATCTCAATGCAATTGTGGATGAGATGTATTTGCTATAAATTTACCTAGTTCCACCTGTTATGATATGTTATCATATTATACCACTAGCATCTCTCTTTTTATTAATTATGGTGTCACATCAGATATTTGCTAAGGTGGCATGCATTATACTCATTATGATACTTCCACTATGACTAACCTTAGCCACTAGTAAGTTGCACAGTAAAGATCTTCATCAAGACAAAGGATTGCTAGAATCGGAATGTGTAAGGAGAAACAGACTGCATAGAAAAGCATATAAATTCATGCTAGGTACTAACTAAAGCCATGAGCCAAATACTAGAAGGGCTGTTTTGTTGGTCTTATTTATGGATTTTAACTATTGGCTCATAATCCATAAAATCACCTAAATAGGTGCTTTCGATTTTGACTTTTGACTTATATCAGTATACGACTATGTCTAGTTAAAAGGCAAAAACTAAAACCCAAAGCACATATTTAGATACATTTATGGCTTATAACCCAAAATCAAGAACCGAATTTAAGCCCAACCAATCAACACCTAATACACCTCAACCTAGACGGGTGGCTGGAGCCTAAAGCTAGACACTATGAACCTTGCCGCATGGTCCTTCTCCTTCCTCCTGCTCTCCTTGTCCCACCATGTCCTTGGTGCTACAGCCTTCCCGTGGCTTTCCATTATCTTCGACTTCTCAAACCCATCCATCTACAATGCAGATCTCTGGTTTGAGGGTGACGCCCTTCCGATAAAGGAGTATATTGACCTCCACCCACTAGTAGAAAAAGAGTCATTCGTCCATCCCAGTTCGGAGCATTAATCCCGGTTATAGTTGGACCCGGGACTAATGTGAGCATTAGTCCCGGTTCCAACGGCTAGAACGCTAGCAATCTTTAGTCCCGAGTCAAACGGGACTTTTAGTCCCGGTTCGTATCATCAACCGGGACTAAAAGGGGTGCCCCGGTGCCAATCGCTTTAGGCCCGGTTCGTATCACCAACCGGGACTAAAGGTGTGACCTTTAGTCCCGGTTCGTATTACCAACCCAAACTAAAGAAAGTGGGCAAAAAAAATTCTCAAGTTCTGCCGTGACAGTAAAACGGGCACAAATCCTTCTGGAGATTGTCTTTTCTAGATTCAAAATCATGCCAAAAAGTTATAAAAAATTCTAAAAATAAAATCCTTCGAACTGTAGTTATATTAAGTGATTTAGTTGTTACAAAAATTAACAAATATAAATTTCGACATAATTTACAAAAAATGTTATAAATATTCAAATGGTCATAACTTTTGTATACCATGTAAAAAAAGTACAACCTATCAAATGGTGCAGAAAAAATTAGCTCTTTGATTTCAACATACTTAGGCCGTTTTGGATTCTTAAAATTCGAAAAAAAAATTATTTCAAAAATTAAATTATTTTAATATTTTTATGTCATATTTGAATTCCTCGCATTTTTCTGATAATAATGGATATATTATTTGTTAAATTTTGATTTACAGATTTGAAGATATTCTTTATGTCATATTAAATGAATAAATGGCAAAAATGAATATAAAATATTAATTTAATTAGTTTTTACTTTCATTAGAATAAAATATTATTATTAATTATTTATTGTTGTTTACTAAAAATAGTTGTTCTTAATTTGAAAAAATAAAAACGTGTCACATATCACATATCGATATGAGTTAATAGGATTGATATACTAGTCTTGATAACAAGATATAAGGGTCCTTCGCGCGGGTGGGAGAGATGGAATGAAGAAGTTAAGCGTGCTGGGATGGAGTAGTGCTAGGATGGGTGACCGGACGGAAAGTTTGACCGTAAGTACGATTTGAACTAAGATTAAGTATAATTAGTGTTAAAAACCTTTAGTCCCGGTTCGTATTACAAACCGGGACTAAAGGTCCTGCACACTCGACGCGGCCCCGTGAGTGCCTTTAGTCCCGGTTTATGACCGAACCGGGACTAAAGGGGTAGGCCTTTAGTCCCGATTTCTTTGTCCCGGTTAGGAAACCGGGACTAAAGACCTTTACAAACCGGACCGATGGCACGTTTTCCACTAATGACCTGTGAACCCACGAAGAAAAACTGCATTAGACAAATGTCGAACAAACACCTGATTCTCTTGTACGACAACCACACCGGCGAGGAGGCAAGCTTGGCCACGAGCTTCACATTCTCCATCCACTTGGGGACCACCATGTCCAATGGGGATGGCGTGCCCTTCTTCCTCTCTTTCTCACCTTTGGGATCAAAACCATGATATGCTTGGCCTCACCAGAAAGAGTACTATCCCTACCGGTGCCGAACAGTTCCTTGTTGTCAAATTCGATACCTTCAGTAACACCTGGGATCCTAAGGGAGCCAGAAATCACATGGACATCGACCTCAACAACCTGACCTCCATTGTCAAAAAGAGGTTCTCGAGCAACAACACCAACAACACCATGACGACGACCATCACCTTCGAGAACACCACGCAGACAACCAATGACACACTGCACTTTGATGACAATGATTCTCTTCACGATGTTCAAGTCAAGATGCAGTTACCAGATGACCTTTATTTGTTCCATCCGCCTGAGTTGGCGGTGGGGTTCTCGGCGAGCACTTGCGCAAATGAAGAGCTGCATCAATACACTCCTGGTCCTTCATCTCAACAATTACAGCTATAAGTAAGCCTTTTTTGAATTGCCAAAAATAGTTAACAAAAAGCAGAATTTCTATCAATAAAACATGGTCTGGTGTCAGGGCCGGCCTAGCCGCCTGATTCCTAAGCTAGCAGCTAGCTTACAATGCCGCCACTTCGTCCTCCGTGCCAGCATCCAATGCATTGACTTGTTGACCTTTTTAAGCAAACCACTGGTGGCCATCTTCTTGCACTCCCAATCTTCTTCCACTGCTACTCCTACTTCTCCACACCGATGTTCAGAAGCCATGGATGGCGGCACCAGATCAAGAGGAAGGCGGTTTTGCTGCCCCCAAGCCTTGTGCGTGGCTGATGCCGGTGGGGAGGAAGGGGCACAGCCGACACATTGTGCCAGTATTGTCCCTGTCACCACCATCCTCAGTCGTTAACCTCTCCAGATTTTTGTTTAGCTTCACCATCGATGTGGGCGCCATGGGAGAGGATACAACTTCCTACCAAGTTCGCGCCCATGCTCGACGGGAAAGACCCCAACGAATTCAAGCATTGGGAGGCAAGTGGTGTGATCGGCGTCTAATCTGTGGAGGTGTTTTCGACTGACTAGGCCAGATGTACTTGCGCCATGGATGGCCCAAGTTCGCCTGCGTGCATGCCCTTGACGTCGGGTACTTCCGTCTCTTCACATTCAACGGCTATGGCATGCTTAAATCTAAGGTCTTCTAGCACACCATGTGCTATCACTACTACCACAGTGATGACGAGGATAGCGATGAGGACTAGACAACACTAGGGTTTTAAGTCACTTGTACGTAATATTCTATGTACCGTTCATTTGCAATGAAAAAATCTATTGCCGCTACCACTCCAGCCATTTCCCGCGTCTTTCCATCGCCTTCAAAGTAGAGTAGTGGCCAAATGTTATTATTGAAAAAATTATTCCCAAACTAAAACCCACAAATCCCTCTATTTTTAGAGCATGAAATGAGCTATGATGAAGTTGCTAACCTTTTAGAACCCTTGGCTAGATGGGGCGTAGCCAAATCTTGACAAATCGTGTAAAAAATAGGGATGAACTCAAGCTCAGGGAGGAAACAGAGAGGAGAAAGAAGCTTGAAAATGGAGAATGGCTCAGGACAGGGAGGAAGATGATATAGGAAGGACTTTAGTCTCGGTTGGAGACAACAACCAGGACTAAAGGTCCATCTTTAGTCCCGGTTGAAGACACTAACCAGGACTAAATGAGCTAGCGCCGGTCCCAAAGGTCCCGTTTGACCCGGGACTAGAGCTGGCCATGCCCCTGCGGTGGTACTAGCCGTTGGAACCAGGACGCATTAGTCCTGGGCCCAATCACGGACGAGAATAAAGGTCCGGACGAAATGCCCTTTTTCTACAAGCTAGGACCATATGGGTCTTGGTTTGGCCACCGGATGCAATGACCTAGCGCGTCGGACTGTGGTCCATTTCCTATCTAGGGTAGGACCCAAACGGACCAATACATTCCGTTTGAGTGTCATAAATGGGTCGCGCGACTGGAGATGCCCTAAGACTCTAGTCCCTGCATGGCTTGATCCAAAAATTCCTCGAGCTGAGCTACTGGGTGCACGTTGGCCTACCCGCATAGTGGCTGGCCGCAAAATGTGATTTGCTTCGTGCCTGCTCAGAGGCGGATCCAGGGAGGGATGAGGGGTGGCCAGCCCCCCTATGGTTTGCCCCCCCCCTCAAGGATATGTAGCGGGGGCTAACACTAGTTTTGATGCTAAACTACTAATCGTAATACTCTGTCTATTACCGATGTATGCAACGTATTGGTAAAGCTTTATGGGTCAAGCCTAAAACATTAGCCATCAAGAAATAATACATATCTATTGAAGCACTGGCAAGACCACCGATCAATCATCTGATCAATGTGACACATCTGAATTTCTGCTCTACTTGATTTTCCTTGATGATTTAGTCAAACTATTTCTTCATTTTTCGCCTTTACTGTGGTGGAGCCTACCTAGGTAAGGGTCTTGTTGGTTGAGCGTCACCGTCGGGATCGGGATTTTGTATTCAAGAGTCGCCGTGTCCGTGAGTACCACTTAGCGAAGGCACAAATCACAACTCCCGTGCGTCTGGGAACTATCAACTACGGCATGCCACCGCCACAAGTCATGCCCAATTCGTTAATTCATCAAGCTAACGTATGATCTCATATATATTGCATGTTGTCTAATAGAATTGCTAGTTTGATTATGCTATCTAATAGAAATTTTTTTGTGTAATCTATTGAAGATTATCTACACCAGCATTTTTTTAAACTATTTAGTGATTAACTAATTATTAAGTTACTGTTTTATTTGATAGGTGTGGGCATAGACCTACACTCAAGTTAGTATATAATGTAGCTTGGTTTTTCATTGCAAGACATATAATGTTATAGTTTGATATCCATATTGTACACTAGAAGACTTGATATATTTCCATGTTTATCTTTTTCATGGTGAATTTATTATTTGCCCCACATGCTCATATACCATATGCCCATTTATTAGATCAAATAAAATAAAGTTTTAATTACAGAACATGTTATCAGATAACAAAACTATATATCTTTAAGAATCAATATAGTGTCATGGTATACCTATTTATCGTCACTATCATCTCGCCTCCCCTATGGTCAAATCCTGGATCCGCCCCTGGGCCTGCTCGCTGGGTTCCAAGTCTCTCCATTCTTCAATTCTTCATTGTTGCAATGAAGATGCATGGAAGCAACATGAATATTCCCCGCGTTCTTCGGCCCCGGCTCCGCATACCCGCGGACATCTTTTGCAGCACTTTCACGTCATGCACGTTATGCATAGTCGCACGCCTTTTGACGTCAGCTTTATCAGGTACTCATTTTAACAATGGCTCCCTTTTATTTTTGTCCTTTGATAGGTCGGATCCTTTGATACAGCTGGATGTCTAAATTTTCCATGTTTTGCAGCACCCAATTTGTCTCAACTCTCACGAGAAGTGCCATGAGCCTACACCACTATGGCGCCTGCAACCGCACGCATCCTCCAAGCCCCCTGCTTCTTCCTCTTCCCACTCCCCTTCTTGTTCCACCATGTTGGTGCTGCCTCCCTGCCGCTTTCCTTTAGCTTCGACTTCTCCAGCGCCTCCAGCTACCGCCTAGACGATCTCCGGCTCGAGGGCGACGCCGCCCTGAACGGCGACCTGGTTGACCTAACCTGCAACCCCATCGAATACGGCAGTAGCGGGCGGATGTCGTACAACCACCCGGTGCCCTTGTACGACAACATCACCGGCGAGGTAGCCAGCTTCGTCACCACCTTCACCTTCGCCATCAACCTGTTGCCCAAAACTACCCACAAGGGGGACGGCATGACCTTCTTCATCGCTGGCTACCCGTCAAGATTACCACAGGGATCGTCCAGTAACCTTCTCGGCCTCACCAACAGTAGTAGCGAAGCTATGGCTGCCGGCGTGGCCCGGTTCCTCGCCGTCGAGTTCGACACCTACGCCAATTCCTGGGATCCCACGGGAGCCAGCGACCACATGGGCATCGACCTCAACTCTATAACCTCCATTAGCACAACGAGGTTGCCTAGCTACAGCCTCAACGGCACAATGACTGCGACCATCACTTTCCACAACACCACCAGGACACTCGAGGCTACCCTGCACTTTGACTACAATCATTCTCTTGCCGATGCTCATGTCAAGACGCAGTTACCAGATCAACTCGATGCCTTGCTACCCCCTGAGGTGGCAGTGGGGTTCTCCGCGGCCACAGGTGGAAACGCTGAGCTGCATCAGATACATTCTTGGTCCTTCAACTCAACTATGGCGCCCAGAGGTAAGGATTTTCTGAATTTCCAGAAGTAAAAACAAAAGCAGCATATTTATATCATAGACAAAAATTATGTTCCAGTACATATATATGAGCTATATAGTGAAATTTCTTTCAGTTATTACATCTCAAGTGCCTTCCGTTTAGATCGTAAATCCAAGATGATAAGGTCAACACAACATTTAATAAAAATAGAGATGATAGTAGTATCATGCTATGTTACTGTATAGTAGCCTAAAAAAATAGAAAAATAACTGCAAGTAGATCTTGTACAGATTTTCATTGACATTTTATAAACAAATAAATATGATTAGACTATCATACTACCATATATATATGATACTATGGATTATCAGGATAGTACCAGGGGTGGAGCCAGGATTTAGGCATAGGGGAGCGAGGTGCATATATGAGTCAAAAAAAAAAGTTTGGTGTTCTGGCAAGCTATTCAAGATTTTTCCCCTTATAGCTTCTAGTACTTGTCGAGTCGCCAACTGTAACAAATCACAAAATAAGAGCTTTAATCAGCATAACTACTGCTCATTAAACATGAACACTGGTGGAAAAAGGGGTTCTAGTCCCGGGCCGTAACGGGCTCTAGTCCCGGTTTTGGGCCCGGGACTGCGAAAACGGGACTAGAGCCCCTCCCTCTAGTCCCGGCTCGCAAAGGCCCCCGACTGATAACAGCCACGTGGCTGTTTCAGCGCCGCGGGGGGCGGAACCCTCTAGGTTGCGGCAGAGAAACACCACATTTCTCTGCCGCGGCAGAGATTGTGTATTTCCTTTTTTTTTGCCATTTTGTTTCTTTTTCGTTTTGTGTTTCACTATAACTTAACAAACATATATTTCAGTAGACATATTATACGCTACTACATACACACTACACGTCGATGCATTTATATAAGATCGATCCCTTGCAAGCATACATATAATCAATCATATCAAAAGGAAGAAATGTTTTGAAAATTACATGGTCATTGATGAATATATATATCATATGAGCTACATGGAGATGACTAAGGCAAATCGAGTTCCACGTCATCCGCATAATGCTCTCCATGTACATCAAGGACTTCCTTTATCATAAATCCCGCCAGCTCATCTTGAATTGCTCTTATACGCTGGTCTGGCTCTAGTGTCTCCCGCAAATCATAAATATAATGTGAGTCAACTTTCTGCTCACTGGTCAACTCGCGGATGTACTCGCAGACGTAGTATCCACATAAATGAGTTCCCAGTGGCTGCTGTAAACTCTTCGCCATTTTATAAGTTAGCTCCTCTTTGAATGGACCTGGTATTTTTTGTCTGAACCGTGTCCAACACCTGCTCGGCAAAGAAAATGAACAAAGGAGTTATTAGTTACTTAATATCAGGAAATGAATGAAAGAGGACGATATAATGCGATAATGATTGAAATTACTTATGGAGCATTGCTTTCATGTCGCTCCACTTCTCTTGGTCCCAACTTAATGAGTCGTGGACTTCGACTAGGGACTTGTCAACTTGAATGTTTAGCAAGATCCAGTGGAATCTGCGGATATTTACATAAGCATACATGCATAGCTCATCCAGTAAGCAAAAATAAAATGTGTACAAGATATAAACACTCACTTGAAGTTGTAAGGAAATAGTATTTCCTTAACAAAATTATGCTCGGTTAAGAACCTGGACAGTCTTCCTCCACGTCTTTAGGGTGATTCTTTAACGTATATTCATTAATGATATATGGGTCAATGAACCCAACGTCGTATCTTCTAAATCTTTTGCATTCAAGCATCTTCATTCTGCGGAATATAATATCATCATACAAAAGGATATATAGTTAGGATAATATATTAAATGCAATGAACGAGCTAAAGCTACAAACTTAATTATAGAAATAAATAACTTACAGACAGTAGCAACCAATGATAGATTTGTCGAGGGCGCGCTGGTTGTATAACTGAAACAGTTCGGTCATTTGAACCTGTATCGAGTATGGTTTGAAGTGATGCTCCTTTCTAACGTCCACCGGAAACCAATCTTTATGATGCTTTTTTTCTGCTTGCGACATGTACCATTCATGCAGATTTCGCATATGTGTGGATAGATGCGCGAGCTCCTCATTACTGACTAGGGGCTGCCCTTGGACATACTGCCGTACTATCTGACCCACTGGCGTATCTTCATAGCCTAAATATTGACCAAGAGACATATTTGGTTCGTTAGCAAGTGCTTTGGCCTGCGATACAGTGATTCCCATAAGTGCAGCACTATTACGGGCTCTAGGGTCCATTATTTGCATGTCCATATCCATTTCAGCTCTGAAGGCCTTGTCGAGGTCTAAAATGACTTTGAGCGGGGCGATCGATTGATTCTTCTGTGCTCCGAGCTGGGCAACTTGCTTCCTGCTTTTTGCACTTGTGATTTTTTTCTTCTGTGCTTGTTTAATAATCTCCCGGTCATAGTCTGATTCCAGATTCATCGATATCTGGGATGGTTGCTCAAGAAAGGACTTAGCCCACTTTTTTGTTTTTTCGTTATATACCGGCTTTGGCTCAGGCTTTTTGGGTGCAAAATGCGCCTTAACTTGGGCAACCACATCCGCGTTAGTTTCCTCGTCGGTCTTGTCATAAGGTCTCTTTGGAAGAGCCGGCGGGATATCGACTATCTTTGACGCTTGACCTTTCTTCGATGTGGGGCGTGGGGGACCGTCGAACTTCCGTTTCTTCGACGAGGTAGTAGTATTGCATGGAGGCGGAGGCGGAGATCGAGTTGATGTACTCCTGCTGCGGCGATCGTCAGCGGGGCGGGGTGGACTTGGAGGTTGGCGATAATCGGGTCGGGGTGGACTTGGAGGTTGACGATATTCGATGCGGGGTGGATTCGGATTCCTTGGAGTCGGTGGCCTTGGCGCCGAGCCTGGAAACTTGATGTACTTCTTATTCCATAGAATGATGTTGCGCTTGACATCTCCTAGTTTCGTAAGGCCTTCAGGCGTAGCGATTTCAATCTCTAGGTCCGAAAAATCCTCCACTATGTCATCCACCGTGACACGAGCATAACCTGGTGGAATCGGAAGTGAATGGTGGAGTGCTCCAGGTATACAAGGTAAAGCAGTGCCGATCGCCACCTTGAAGGACAGGTTGTTCATTGGCTGATGTAGCTCACATTGTGCCATCTCTCTGACATCATCCACGGGGTACTGAGGAGCCGGTGCATCATCCAGCAGTGCTTGATCATCAGCACGAACCTCCGTGGAAGCCACGTTGCTTCTCCGTTGGCTAAGATCCAATGCAGGATCATCAGACCGCGGGTGAGTTGACGACGGCGGCCTTTGGCTAATTTCATGCATGAGGTTCTTCAGATCAGCTAGGTCCTGCTCTACCCTGGAGATCCGGTCTGCCTCCCGGTCCTTCTTTCTCTGACGGCTTCTGTAACTAGCATCGTACAGAGGAAACCCTTTCTTCCACGAGACACCGGCGCCTTTGCCTCGTGTTCGTCCTCCCTTTTCAGGATTCCCTAGGGCGCGTGTCAGCTCGTCGTTCTCTCTCTCGGGACGGAACAATCCCAATTGAGCATCGTTCATTGCTTGAATAAGGTCTTTGGAGGGTTTTAGAATTTCATCATGAAATAATGTCTTCCCTGTTTCTGGGTCCAAGGATCCCCCGTGCCCGTACCACCAGTGCTTTGACCTCTCAGGCCATCCATCTGTACCAGGATTGACGCCTCTAGCCCTCATATCCTTCTCCATAGTTTCCCACTTAGGGATGGCACTCTTGTAGCCACCTGTCCCCATTTTATGATGGTATTTCTTGTTGGCAGCATTTAACAAGTTCTTTGTCGACTTTGCCTTTGCTTTGTCCCTAACAAGCACCCCGCATTGATTTATAAACATCCTCCAGTGCTTCTCTGGAGCAATCGGTTCACCATCATCATCTATTTCTTCGATGGTGAACCTCTGATTACCATCCAACTTTTTGTTCGGCCCTCGTTTCGTTCGAGCTGTCGATTGCTTCGATCCGGTGGGCTAAAAGAAGAAGAGAGAGTGATTAATATATATCTAGATCAGTTAATGAATAGAGGTAACACGAGACTTTATATATATATATGTACCTCGCCGGATCCTGTCGAGGGGCCATCATTATTGTTGGCATTTGTTTGCCCTTCGTCCATCTGGTCTTCCCCTTGGTTTTCCTCTAGTCCATCACCGGATGGATTCAGATATGAGGATATCTGTTCCTCGAGCAAAATATCTCCGGCCGTGCCCGTAATAAGAGGAATTTCACCTCTTATCATGCCCTGAAGAAAACCTTCACCGATGCGACCAGGATCTTCGGATGGATCCATGACTTAATTATCTATAACAAAAAGAGAGTTAAACAGGTTAGAAAAAACAATAATCCTAATAACTAAAACAATATAATCCTAATTATAATAACTTAAACAAAAAAATAACCCTAATCCTAATTCTAATCTTAATAAATAAAACAAAAAATCACTAAAACAATAATCCTAATCCTAATTCTAATATTTTAATTAAAACAATAATCCTAATACTAAAACAAAAAACCCTAATATAAAAAAATCTATAAAAAAACTATAGAAAAAACTATAACAAAAAACCCTAATAAACCTAATTATAATAATCCTAATTATACTAATCCTAATACTAATCCTAATAACTAAAACAATAACTAATCCTAAAAACTATAAAAACTATAGAAAAAATATAACAAGAAAATTTAAAAAAAACTAACATTTCCTAATAATATAAATACTAACATTTCCTAAACAATTATACAAAACCTAAAGATTACTAATAATAATAATAATAAATATTACTACAAAAACCTAACTATAACATTTCCTAGACTAATTATACTACTAGACTAATTATAATCAAAACCTAAATACTAACATTTATACTACTAATCAAAACCTAAATATTAACATTTCCTACTACTAATCAAAACCTAAACACAAAAACAAAATTAAATAATTAACCACCTCCGGCGAGGTGGTGCAGCGCGACGCGGCGAGGCGGTGCGGCGCGAAGCGGCACGGCGGGGCGGCGACACGCGGCAGGGCGGCGCAGCACGGCGGCGCGGCACGGCGGCACGTCGCGCGCGACACGTACGGAGGCAGGCGGCGCGGAGGCTCGGCGGGCGGCGGCTCTGCAGTACGGAGACGAGGTCGGCGGCGGCGCGGGAATCGGCCGGCCGGCGGGCAGCACCTCTCCTGTGTTCGTCGATGGCGCCTCGTCTTCGTGGCGTGCTAAGTGCTGGCTCGGCGAGCCAGGGGCGAGCGCGCGTATATATAGGGACAGACCCTTTAGTCCCGGGTTGAGCCACCGCCCGCGACTAAAGGGTCTTTAATCGCGGGCCATGGCTCAACCCGCGACTAAAGACCCCCCCCTTTAGTCCCGGGCTAAGCCACGGCCCGGGACTAAAGGGTTTTTTCGGCCGTTCTTTTTCACGCGCACACTCACCCTTTAGTCCCGGGCCCAGCCACGACCCGCGACTATTTGTTTTTTTAAATTTTCTTTTTAAATTCAAAACTAATATAAAAACTTTGAAAAATCATATCTTTTATTGTAATAATCCAAATAAAACAAATAATATGTCTATTATTATCAGAAAAATATAATGAATCTTAATATAATATCCATTTATCTGTTTGCATAATTTATAAATTATTTCATTTGTAAATTTTCTTTTTTTTTAATTCAAATCAAATATAAAAACTTTGAAAAATCAGATCTTTTATTGTAATAATCCAAATAAAACAAATAATATGTCTATTATTATTAGAAAAATATAAAGAATTTTAATACAATATCCATTTATCTGTTTGCATCATTTATAAATTATTTCATTTGTAAATTTTCTTTTTAATTCAAAACTAATATAAAAAACTTTGGAAAATCATATCTTTTATTGTAATAATCCAAATAAAACAAATAATATGTCTATTATTATCAGAAAAATATAAAGAATCTTAATATAATATCCATTTATCTGTTTGCATCATTTATAAATTATTTCATTTGTAAATTTTCTTTTTTAATTCAAAACTAATATAAAAACTTTGAAAAATCATATCTTTTATTGTAATAATCCAAATAAAACAAATAATATGTCTATTATATTCAGAAAAATATAAAGAATCTTAATATAATATCCATTTATCTGTTTGCATCATTTATAAATTATTTCATTTGTAAATTTTCTTTTTTAATTCAAAACTAATATAAAAACTTTAGAAAATCATATATTTTATTGTAATAATCCAAATAAAACAAATAATATGTCTATTATTATCAGAAAAATATAATGAATCTTAATATAATATCCATTTAGTCCCGGATGTAGTCACAAACCGGGACTAAAGATATTTTCCGCCATTTCCCACCTCTTCCCGCCAAGTTTTCCCGCCCTTTCCTTTCTACGAGAGCTTTTAGTCCGAGATATAGTCACTAACCGGGACTAAAGATATTTCCCGCCATTTCCCAAAGCTTCACGCCAAGTTTTCCCGCCCTTTACCTCTATATTTAGGGTGATCGTGCCATGGTTATCCACACATCCACACCTTCCTCTCTTAGAACAATGGACAACGCCTACTGGGCCATTCTGACCCTCGAGGAGACTGAGGCGCTGTGCGCCTCCAACTACCCTTGTCCTCCGGGCTACCGGCCGCCCGCCGGCTGGATGCTGAGCGCTGGAGGGGTTCCTGTCCCTCCTGTCCCTCAAGGTTCCGAACGCCAGGCGGCCATCACAAACCACTTCTACCACGAGCTCACGCCGGAGCAGCGGATGGATCCCCAGTGGGATCCCGACAACTACGACACCTGGAATGCCTTCTTCGCTAATAGGCAGGAAAGGGAGCTCGCCAGGTATGAGGGTGATGGCCCGCCACCGGTGAACCACAACGAAGTCGGCCATCGTCTGTGGTGGGCGAACCGTACTATCATCAGAGTGATGCGCTACATCACCGGGGGAGACCATCCTCGCCTACGGTGCCCACGAGTCCACCCGCCACAGGCCCCACACCGTCCCGGCGGTAGCGGCATCGTCTTCCAGGAGACCCCTCTCCCGCCCGCCGTGAATCCGAGGCTGGACCTGGTATATGCCATGGATGGGCTAAGGATCCCCGGAGTGGCAGGTGACGATGACGATGATGATGACGATGACGATGAAGACCCTGAAGCTGCGTACTATAGGACTAGGCATGATTATGACTAAAGGGGGCGGCTTTAGTCCTGAGTGTTAGCTAGTCCCGGTTTGTCCCGGTTTTTAATATTAATAAATGTCTTGAGTGTTACCTAATAAATAGAGGGAAATGCCTATATAAAGAGAGGGTTCATCTTTAGTCCCGGTTGGAGAAACCAACCGCGACTGAAGGGATTGCGGCAGACTGGGCCAGGCAACACTAATAATAGGGGTGAGTGTCGACATTATGTCGTGCGGCTTGTACCTTGTCACGGATGGTGTCACCAACCGGGACTAAAGATGAACCTTTAGTCCCGGTTGGAGACACCAACCGGGACTAAAGATGAGTCAGCACTAATAATAGGGGTGAGTGTCGACATTATGTCGTGAGTGTCGACATTATGCCGAGCTGCTTGTGCTATAAATAGGCATCCTTGTGAGTCCAGTCCTCCAGCCAATTTGAGGCATCTACAAGATGGTTTTAGAGAGCAGGGACACAACTACGGCCAGTTTCAGGGAGATGCCGACGGAGCCCAATCCTCCGGCATCTCCGAGAAACTGGTCATAGAGGCACTCCCTAATATGTGAAATTAGTTAGCTCCCAGGCGTATTGATCTAGTTAGAGAAGATACAAGCTGCAAGATGGTTTTCAAGAGCAGGGACACCACTATGGCCAGTTTCAGGGAGATGCCGACAGAGCCCAGTCCTCTGGCATCTCCGAGAAACTGGTCATAGAGGCATGCACTCCCTAATATGTGACATCACGTGTTTGGAGATCAGATCTTAATGGTAAGTATGAATCGGTACTAAAGGCCCTCCTTTAGTCCCGGTCCAGCCACAAAACAGGACTAACACACTGAAGATTATTACATATCATTTCTTCGCTTGTGTTCCTTTCTGATCCCGTCGTATCCATGGAGCATCTTCATTCATTAACATGATGGTTGGGTCATCCTTCACCGCGAAGGGTGGAATTTCATGGAACTTATCACAATCTTCTGACATGTCTGTCTTGTCCTCCACTCCCACGATGTTCCTTTTTCCTGAAAGAACTATGTGGCGCTTTGGCTCATCGTTTGATGTATTCTTTTTCTTATTTTTTCGTTTTCTAGGTTTGGTAGACATGTCCTTCACATAGAAAACCTGGGCCACATCATTGGCTAGGACGAATGGTTCGTCTAAGTACCCAAGATTGTTGAGATCCAACGATGTCATTCCGTATTTCTTGTCTACCTCAACCCCTCCTCCCGTCAGCTTGACCCATTTGCACCGAAACAAGGGGACCTTAAAAGTAGGTCCATAGTCAAGTTCCCATATCTCCTCTATGTAACCATAATATGTGGTCTTTGACCCATTGTTGTCTGTTGCATCAAAGCGGACACCACTGTTTTGGTTGGTGCTCTTTTTATCTTGGGCTATCGTGTAAAATGTATACCCATTTATCTCGTACCCTTGGAAAGTCGATATAGTCGAAGATGGTGACCTAGACAACAAGTATAGCTGATCTCCAAGAGTGTTGTTTTTTATGAGATGTTGCAACCAACCGCCAAAACTCTTCATGTGTTCATCTCTAATCCAAGAGTCATGCTTTCCAGGGTTGTTGGAGCGTAAGATTTTCTTGTGTTCCTCGATATATGGGGCTGCCAAGATAGAATTCTGTAGAACGGTGTAATGTGCTTCGGTGTAAGAATGTCCGTCTCTACATATTATTGATTTCCTTCCTAGAGTACCCTTTCCACTCAGTCTCCCCTCATACTGTGATTGAGGAAGACCAATCGGCTTAAGGTCAGGAACAAAGTCAACACAAAATTCAATGACCTCCTCTGTTCCATAGCCCTTGGAGATGCTTCCTTCTGGCCTAGCACGGTTACGAACATATTTCTTTAAGATTCCCATGAACCTCTCAAAGGGAAACATATTGTGTAGAAATATAGGACCGAGAATGGAAATCTCTTCGACTAGGTGAACCAGCAGGTGCGTCATAATATTAAAGAAGGATGGTGGGAACACCAACTCAAAACTGACAAGACATTGGACCACATCATTCTGTAACCGTGGTAGATCCTCAGGATTGATTATCTTCTGAGAGATTGCATTGAGAAATGCACATAGCTTCACAATGGGCACTCGAACATTATCTGGTAGAAGCCCCCTCAATGCAATCAGAAGCATTTGCGTCATAATCACGTGGCAGTCATGAGACTTTAGGTTTTGGAACTTTTTTTCTGCCATATTTATTATTCCCTTTATATTCGACGAGAAGCCAGACGGGACCTTAATACTGCTTAGGCATTCAAAAAATATTTCCTTCTCTTGTTTGGTAAGAGCGTAGCTGGCATGACCTTGAAACCATTCTGGATGCAGGCCATCTGGGTCTTCCATACGTTGATGGTCCTTTCGTGCTTCCAGTGTATCTTTTGTCTGCCCATACACGCCCAAGAATTCTAGCACGTTCACGCAAAGATTCTTCGTCACATGCATCACATTGATTGCAGAGCGGACCTCTAAGAATTTCCAATATGGTAGCTCCCAAAATATAGATTTCTTCTTCCACATGGGTGCGTGTCCTTCAGCGTCTTTCGGAACAGATTTTCCTCCAGGATCCTTTCCAAAGGTTACCAGTTGATCCAAATCTTTGACCATATCAAATATATCAGCACCATTACGCTCCTTAGGCTTCGTATGGTGACATGCCAGACCATTGAAATGCTTGCCTTTCTTTCTTAAGGGATGCTTGGCCAAAAGAAATCGACGATGCTCATTGTATACATTCTTCTTACAATGTTCCAAATATATACTTGCAGTCTCATCTAAACAGTGTGTGCATGCATTGTATCCCTTGTTTGACTGTCCTGAAAGGTTACTAAGAGCAGGCCAATCATTGATTGTTACGAAAAGCAATGCTCGGAGGTTAAATTCTTCCTGCTTGTGCTCATCCCACACGCGTATCCCGGGTTCGTGCCACAACTGTAAAAGTTCATCCACTAATGGCCTTAGGTACACATCAATGTTGTTGCCGGGTTGCTTCGGGCCTTGGATCAAGACTGGCATCATAATGAACTTCCGTTTCATGCACAACCAAGGAGGAAGGTTATAGATGCATAGAGTCACGGGCCAGGTGCTGTGACTGGAGCTCTGCTCCCCAAAGGGATTCATGCCATCTGTACTTAGACCAAACCTTAAACTCCTTGCGTCATCTGCAAAGTCCGGGCACTTTCTATCGATTTTTCTCCGTTGTGACCCATCAGCGGGGTGTCTCAACATCCCGTCTGACTTACGTTCATCTTTATGCCATCGCAACAACTTGGCGTGCTCTTTGTTTCTGAATAAGCGTTTCAACCTTGGTATTATAGGAGCATACCACATCACCTTCGCAGGAACCCTCTTCCGGGGGGGGCTCGCCCTCAACGTCACCAGGGTCATCTCGTCTAATCTTATACCGAAGTGAAGTGCATACCGGGCATGCATCTAAATTCTCATACTCCTCACCGCGGTAGAGGATGCAGTCATTAGGGCATGCATGTATCTTCTGAACCTCTAAACCTAGAGGGCAGACAACCTTTTTTGCTTCGTATGTACTGGCGGGCAATATATTATCTTTTGGAAGCATATTGTTCATCATTTTCAGCAACTTTTCAAATGAGGAGTCAGGTATAGCACACTCAGCCTTCCATCGCAGCAATTCTAGTGTGCTGCCCAGCTTTTTCAGACCATTTTCGCAATTTGGGTACAACAACTTTTTGTGATCCTCTAGCATGTGATTGAACTTCTCCCTATCCTTTTCAGTTTCACAATCTCTTCGTGCATCGGCAATGGTCCGACCAAGATCATCAGCGGGTTCATCATGTGTCTCTTCTTCATCCTCCCCTTCAGCATCCCCCATGGAAGTATCTCCGTACTCAGGGAAACCATGAAAGTTGTCATCCTCCTCCTCTTCTTCATTGTCTTTCATTATAACCCCTCTCTCTCCGTGTTTGGTCCAACAATTATAACTGGGCATGAAGCCGGACTTCAACAGGTGGCTGTGAAGGGTTTTTGAGTCAGAGTAATCCTTCTGATTCCTACATCCATTACATGGACAGAATACAAAACCATTGTGCTTGTTTGCATCAGCAACACAGATGAATTCATGCACGCCATTAATGAACTCGCCAGAGCGTCGGTCAGTACCGTACATCCATTCCTGGACCATCTGCATTATAGTAAAAGTATATCAAAAACCATTACACAACATGATAAAATTATTACAAGTTATATTGAGAGCTTCTAGAGCACTAATTTTGAATTCTGAAAAATTTACATGCACCAATTTGTGAATTGGAGAAAACAATCAACATGATAAATGTGGAGTTTTTTATTATTGTTCCATCAGTGAAAACCTCATTCCATTCTAAGCTCTGAAACTCTAAAATTACACATTTCAATTTTCAGTAACTATGTGCCTAATCAAAATTTGTTACACACATATATCAAAATCCTTCTAGCTACTTCTAGAGCATGCATGCATTTGATCCATATCTCTATACTTCTAGAGCATTATATAGAGCTAAAGTAGCAATAAGAGATGAAAGAATGAAGTTCTAACCTTTTAAAGCTTTGGATATAGGTGTTGCAAACTAAATCTTGACAAATCTTGAGAAAAAAAATGGCATGAACTCTCTTGCTTTCTTTGAGAAAAATGGCCACCATATGCTTTAGGGCAGCTGGCCAGGGAGCTGTATATATAGTAATGGACAATTAGTCCCGGACTGTGATACGCCCCGGAACTAATAGTCCACGAAAAATGGCCACCATATGCTCCAGGTTATTAGTCCCGGGCCGTATTACGGGCCGGGACTAATACTCTGGTCCGGCCCGGGACTAATGAGTATGTCCATTTCTAGCCGTTGGAGGCCTCACGGACCGGGACTAGTGTTAGCACTAGTCGCGGTTCGTGATGGGCCGGGACTGCTGGGCTTCCAGTGATCGAACGGAAGATGGTTTTTCCAGTAGTGAAAGTTCCTTATAAATTTTTCTATACTAGTATATAGACGAAATTTTTGGATTTTCTACTAGTAACTCTACCTGGCTTCAATGCAAAATTGTTCCTGCTGTCAGGTAGAGTATTGCTAGGCCTGACTGTATTGCATATATCGTGCAGAGGTGCTCAAAGATAATTGACAAATTATGTGTACGGAATTATCAGCATATGTACCTCTTAGTTGGGTGCTTTGATCGGTCTTACCGATAGGTCGACGTCCTATGTGATGGTGAAGCGCCTCAACAGTCGACAACTTGACATGATCAACAATTCAACACACAGATTATCACGACGGCATTACCAGACAGTTTCCTAGCGGCCGGCTCTTGGCATATATAGTTAGCGAGCCGCCGCACTGCCGCAGGCGCCATGGAAGATCGATCTACTGAGATTAGTGTATGGACGCCACCGCCGGCCGCCACACCAGCAAAACGGGGAATTACGGTAAAAATAATGGAACTGCAAGAGGACATCGATGGCCTAAACTGGGCTGGGGCCTATGTGCTTATGTACGCGTAGATATAGTAGGCGCGAGTTTGGTACTAATCAAGTATTTATCTAAGTTAATTTAGCGCCCTGATTAGCACGTACGGGTATGACTGATGCTGTTAGTATGTTTTTTCTGTATGGTAATACATGTCTCATTTATATTATAAATGTCATAGTACAAGTCACGTAGATACCGACCTGACAAAACTGAAAAAATAGCAGAATCGCAAGTCTTTGCACAAAAGACCGCCAGCCAAGAAAGAAAATTACACACATAGACCGCGTCTCCGCCCCTGGATAGTACCGTACACTAATATCGTACAGGTTTGTATACTAAAAGTGGTATTTCGCTAAAATGAGAACACTAAATGTTGACCATTATTAGTACAGTAATTTACTATTTTGGTAGCAGTGAGTAGTAAATATTGTAAATATTTGCTTGCTCATCATAAATTTTTACAAATTATGGAATATTTGTACTACATTATGATATTAGATAATATTTTTTTTGATTGAAACACTTGCAAAAAACAAAATGGTTTCATCTAGAGATTATAATGGATTTTCATCAAAATAGTCTGAGAACTTGTTTAAATATGTATTTATTTATATCCTCAATATGGGTTTGAAACTAATATATGTTCTCCACAGAAACACCTCCAGGAGCTACCAAATACTATCGGGAGCCAGGCCAGGTGCTTGACAACAAAGGTTACAAAACCAACTTTATCATATTGATCATATATTCCATTATGCTATATGCTACATCCTTCATCCCCAAACACATTATGTATTTATTTAATCAAATGTCAATGCTTTCTAAGTTTGACTAAATTTATAACAAAAGATGAATATCTGCAATATCAAATAAGTACCAATACGTCCACCATAATTAAGGTTTATTTTCATAATGTATTTTGAATAATATAGCCGTTGATATTCACTTCTTTGAATTTTGTCCAACTTAGTAAACATTGAATTTTGAATATGTCAATGCGCAAGATTTTGGGGAAGGTGGGAGAACACTAAATGATTAGGGATGATGGGAGAGAGAGTACATGTAGAAGGTGTAGTGAAGGACATGGCCTCTGGGCACTTTGTATAGGGCCGGGAAAATAATTGGTGGATGGTGAGATCATGGGTTGACAGTCGTGAATGCTTAATGATGACGGCGTCTATCATTACAAGAGGGGTGGTGTCGGGAGGTTGGAGTCAAATTAGTTGTAGGATAATGAACAAGGATTTTGTAATTGCTAAATATTTTCTGAACATTTCAGGAAAACCCCCCATTAATCAAAATAACTGAATTGGTGTTGGGGAAAATTTTCCACCTAATTTGAATATTGTTATTTTTATATGCCTAACAAATCATATTTAACACTTTACTAAATATGTAAAGAGGATTTTTATGATTATTTAATTCCCTAAAAGTTCTTATAAGGGTTTTAATATGCAAATAAAGTCCAAATTAATACATAACACTATTCTATATGATATACACATGATAATCCCCAAAGGTGAAGTATTGGGATGTCAGAGTGGTTCACAATTATGACCTATAGCCCATCAGTAATGTACGGGAGCACATGGTCTTCTATCTTAGAGCCATGAAAATCACAGGATTAGTCTGGTAGTTTGACATCTCATAGGAGAAGACCATTCCCTCCACTCGAAGTTTTCACCTCCTCGAAACAGGCTCACGCCCAGATTTATAAATAAAGCAACATCTATACAAAGTTCACATCAGACCAACGACAGAGTGCACCACACACACAACACACATAATTTGTACCCCTCAGCGAATATAACGCGACGCCTAGACCCAGCAGAAGAGAACACACACACACACACAGGACTCCTCAACCGCTAGGGGGAGCCCTCAGTGGCCAGACGAAGTAGCAAGTCGGTGGGCCGCCGCGATCAGGCTCCAACATCACGTCCAGCCGCTCCCTATCCCGCTGTCTACACAACGGGTACCACAGCTGCAAAAAAAGCCATAAATTTGAAGATCGAGTCAGAGGCACGACACAGGAAGATACGCTCAATGACCATATTATTCCGAATATTCCATAGAGTCCAGGTCATCGCTGCAAACACCAACCAGAAGAGGTGCCTCCTCCTCCTCCCGGTGTGGTTTGCGGCGGCTTCCAGGAACTCCTCCAGGTCCGAGGCCTGCCACTCCGGCCCCAGAGCCTCTCGGATAAAGTTCCATAGGAAGCGAGCAGCAGGACAAGAGAAGAAGATATGTAACCCCGATTTCAGGACTGGCTACCCAGACTCGAGGGGTTTGTGCCCTGTCTATTTCATACTAGTCCTAAGAATATTGCTAGAACACACTGTTCCAAGAGATATAATAACTCACATATCATTGGATAGAATGATACAAATATTGTCTCGAAACATCACTGCATCCTTACAAGGTCGGGAGGATATGTAAGGGGGAGCGTCAAAGAAGGAAGCACAAGCAACTTCACAGCTTGCAGCCGGAAACCCTAGGGGAGCTCCATAGAAGAGGATATGGGTTCTGCAGATTCAGAGAGAGGGAGAAGGGCAAGAAAAATGCGAGGAGTGAGGGGAGAGATACATGACGAACCCTACGTGTTCTTTAGTTATCGCTTCAATCAGGAGAAAACTGACCAGCAGGAGGTGGGCCTGAATGGCATTCACACATTAGGGCAAATGTCGCACAGCTAGCCCGAATTACAACGTAGTATAATGCTTGCAGGCAAGTACATTACATAACATATATAACATCCAACGGAATATCCAAAAGGAGTTCAACAGAAATGAAATGCATGAAAAGGTCATCGTAGGGCTTCTCTAGCTAGTTAGGGCATTCTTTCATATGCCAGTTTTTTTTTACATTAAACTGTCATCTTGAAAAGACAAAAAAAACATGTAATACTATACTATAGTATAATATATTGTTGTTTCTTACCAATAATGTTTGGATACATGGAAAAAATGTGTTGACCAACTAATAAAGATATGTTACAATGAAAAGACACAACATATCGTAGAATGAAGCGAATAGCACTGTCATTTTTAAATAGGACATTTGTTGACTAAGAAAAGCCAAACTTCATTGTGTATTCATGTCAGGAATGATCATGTAAGATAGTATCATTCTAGCCGATCGAGCCGCTGAATTAGTTTTGTGTGACCGCCATGTCTAACAAGGAATGTCGAATTCCATCTCTCTTCACGTAGAATAATAGTAATAATAATATATCATGTGCTTGATCTTCTATCTTTTTGAGCAGGACGTCACAATGGAGCGCTTATTATTGGAGGAGGAGTGTGTTTTGTGTTTGCCCTATTGTTGGCAATTTGGTCGATCATGTCATGGTATAGGTGGAAACATACACGCGACTCCTTTGGGAAGGGAAGTCGACTTAGGAGATTCGAGTACAGTGACCTGGCTGTCGCGACGGAAGGGTTCTCCGACACGAAGAAGATCGGAGCAGGTGGGTTTGGCGTGGTATACAGTGGGAGTCTCAACAAGGAGCAGGTGGCTGTGAAGAAAATCCTCAGGGACTCGAGGGGAGAATTTAAGGATTTCCTTGCAGAGCTTGGCTCAATCGGACGAACAGGCCACACGAACGTAGTGAGGCTCGAAGGATGGTGCTGCAGCATAAGCAACTTTATGTTTTGGTGCTTGCACAGACGCAACGTGAAGCTCTTCCTGGTCTATGAACTCGTGCCAAATGGTAACCTCCACCAGCACCTGCACGAAAAGCTGGAAGTATTGTCATGGGCAAGGAGGTATATGTATTTATAAATATGTATTTCGGTCCTATGTTTAGCTTACTTTAGCAGAGAAATTATGTTTCTTCAGAAGTTAGAAAATTCTTGGAAAACTAGGACTCTCGACATTATTACATGTTCCCTATGGGAAAACATGGCAGGTACAAAATAGTTAAGGGCTTATTGTCCGCTCTTCATTACCTCCACCACCAGTGCAGTCCATTCATCTTGCACAGAGATATCAAACCAGGCAACATACTCCTGGATAATGAATTCAACGCCAAGCTTGGCGACTTCGGCTTGTCGAGGGTCGCGCAAGACAGCAGCCAAACATCAGTGCAGACGAGAATGGCTGTTGGGACGATAGACTACATGGATCCCCTGTGCAAGAAAGATGGACAAGTCATGTTGCGGCCTAGCTCCGACGTCTACAGCTTTGGCATCGTCCTACTAGAGATAGCACATGGAGAAAATGACCTGTCCCTTGTCCGGAAGTTGCATACAGACCATCCAGAAACATTCGTGAACGACATTGCTGACAGGAAGCTTGCTGGCCAGTTTGACAGGACAGAGATGGAGATGGTCATTGTCTTGGGCCTCCGGTGTTCTGAACGAGATGAGAACCAGCGGCCGTCACTAATTGGTGCAGTGAATTTCCTGGACCACGGCGTAGAGTTGCCCACTGCCTCAACCGATGAAGATGAAGAACTTCCAACTGCAACACCTCCTCCTGCGTAGAGAGCTAAGCTAGCTGTTCTCACCAACCTTCTCTTAATAGACACTTATCGCGCGTATCGTTGCTTGTTTGTCATCGGGACTTGTATATCCTGGATTTGCTCTATTCATTTTGGTCCTTGGAGGAGGGTCTGTAATAACCAAGTACTAGTATTTGCTTATCTCTATACACGGTGTTAACCTATTTATTGCGGCTGAAGAAGCCCTAGCCAAACCGGCTTAACTCTCTATATAAACTCTTATAATTGTAACAATTATTATTATTAAGTATCAATCTATTCTACTTTACATGGTATCAGAATAGTTTTCTCATAGGGTATGGTTATACCCACCCCACCGCCGACGCCGCCCGGCTACTTCCAGCGAAAGGCCGCCACCGCTAAAACCCTAGCCGCCGCCTCCTCCTCCTTCTCTAACCTCTTTCTTTTTCTCCAGTTTCCACCACTATCAACTATATGTCGATACTATCTTTGATGTTGCCCCGTTTATTCCAATCACTTCAGATCTTCCTAAACACAATTACTACCATTGGCGCCATCTCTTCAAAGTTCATCTCGGCCGCTGCAACATTCTGGATCACATCGCCACCAACCGCGTTCCTCGGCCCATGGATCCTCACTGGGTCAAAGATGATCTCGCCATCATACAGTGGATCTACCAGTCGATCTGAGGACTTGTAGGTACCCAAGAACCTAAGGATTGATTAAGGTGTGAGGTGAGATGAGTAGAGAACGGTGTCTGACGCACAAAACCCCAGTGATAGAAAGGGGAAGTACAATATTCGCTTAGTGATCCGCTTGTGATCTACATCAACATCGCTAATCTTAAGGTTCTGGTATGTTTTACTTAATAATCGTCATAACCCATAGTTTCGTAGTGTAAATAGTTGGACCAAGAGACTATTGTCACCCGTGGTTTTAGGGGCTCTAGTAGTTAAGGTTGTTTTGCCCACAATCCTTATCACTATTAGATCATTTTACACATGAATATGCTTAACTTTATCTTTATCCCATATGAATGCATAGCTGCAGGTGAATCTTTAACCCTGGCATATCTCCATCCATTGAAAACAGCCCAAGATACAAAGTAAACTGGAAAGGTCCAGTAAACAAAGACAAAATCTTCTATCAAGTCTTGTAGGCATTCCTCAATTTCATATTGCAAATGCTTTCCAAGTTTCGATAAACCTAGGTCTTTTCTAGGAAAAAAGCTATGATACTGCATCCATAATCCGGATGGAAGGTATCATCCTGTGTGGAGGTGGCGCCAGTGCTGGGAGGGGGCTGGCGGCGCGGGTGCGGGGAGGAGATGGCTGCAGCGAGGAATCCCGGCGGCATGGAGCAGTCCCCTCCATCTTTTCTGCTCCAGGCCGCCGGGATTCCTCGCTGCAGCCATCGGTTGCCGTGGCCGCGCGACGGCCGTACCACTCGACTGTGCCCCCTACTGTTATCGCCATATTTTGGCCAAAGGAGGAGTTGGGCCGTGATCAAGATGGGCTTAGAAGATACGTATATGCAACGTGTTGTTGAATCGGCCTCGTGTGTTGATTTGGGCTAACTTGCCCGTGTATCTTATATTGTAATAGATTCCGTTTAGATTTAGGTAAGAGATAGAGTTGTAGAGTTATTCCAAAGACAGAAAGTCTCCGGACTATAAATATGTACCTAAGGTTATCGAGAAAAGGAGGACAATCACGTTCACAACAAACACAATCTCGGCGCATCGCCACCCCTTGTTTCTAGGGTTTTTCTCGGGTAAGTGCCATGCTGCCTAGATCGCATCTTGCGATCTAGGCAGTATCTACTTATGCGTTATCTGGTGTTACTCGTACTGAAGCCTTGTTGATGGCGAGTAACACTATTATCATAGATTTGTTTGGGTTAGCATCAGTACTTTTCGCTATGATTGTTTAGTTATGCTACCTCTAGCTATCTCGCCGCCGTTGCACCTTTTCCCGGGTGTAAGGGTGGCATCTTGCTTGATCTTTATTTAAGTCGATTTGGTCTGTTATAGTTGTGCCTTATTCTCCAAGGTTTAGTTTGATATCCACATGATCAGGCCTTGCAAACGGGTTGAACGATCCAGTAGTATGTAAGATATGGTTTACCGATCCAAGAGGGGGTGTTCCGGGAATTGACGTTATGTTGGTTTTTAGGCCTTCTCTAGGATTAGTTTTCTATTATCTTTTGTATCTACCAGGCTCAATTACGTGTAGGATGTTCCAGTCATGTAGTGAAAACATTAAACTGTCGTAGATCGATTTAACTTGTATTGATGAAGCAAAACCCCATGTTATAATAGATCTAATGCAGAACCATGGGATAATCGGCTCTGGGAGCCGATTCACAGGGAAACCTGGGAGCCGGTCACGGCTCGAATTTTACGTATACTTGTTTACCATGCAGGAAACCAATCGAAGCAATCCTTCACCTTCCTGACCAGGTATAGGTCAGGTGGCACGCCCTCGAACCAAGCCAGGACGTGTGCCGGAGTTTTGCGGGCCGTTGCCCGAGGGACCAGGGCCCACCAGCAGTTCTGGGAGCCTCCCGGCTCTTCGTGTTGCCCGTCGCTGCTCGCCGGTGGGTTTTGGTAGGCAACACATTCTGGCACGCCCGGTGGGACAACCGACCGGTCACGTACGATGAGCTGCCTGAGGAGCACAAGGCAAAGTATGATGACGTCAAAGCTCTCTTCGAAGCCGATCTCATCGGCTCTTTTGAGAGGACCCGTAAACATGGCATCAGATGGAAAGGGTTCTCACCTGAAGGTGCTCTTGACGAGGTGGATCTCTCTGTTCCTTCAGAGGAGCGCACCAGAGCTCTGCGATAGGAAGTCAACTACATGGTCGCTCATTCTCTTCACCGCCATTCTGAGAGCTTGGTAAACGCTTTCGAGCGGATCGCAGTTCGCGTAGTTCAGGAGATCATGAAACATCAGTACTCTCCGTCGGGGCCTACTCTGGGGGCTCACCAGGGAGAAAGACCGCTCCAGGCCAGGCCACCGCTGCCATTCACACTTGCAGCTCCAGAGCCACCAGGGGCACCGGCGTACGTCGTCTACAAGGTCGGAGGCGACCCGGGCGATTGCCAATTCCTGTTTGAACCACCTAAGGAGATCCCACATGGATATGTGTGCACCTACGTGCCGGACTGCAATAACCTGACGCGCACGAACCAGGTGGCAACTGCAGGGATTTCTGGAGCAGGAGTCTCTAGACCAGGGGCTTCGGGAACAAGTGTTTCTGGAGCAGGAATCTCTGGGATGGACGCCGACAAACAGGCGTGGCTAGCCAAGTATGCCACTGGAACGAGTCATGAGAATCTAGCCCCTGCAGCCCAAACAACGGAACAAATCCGTACCATCTTGAGAGACCAGTTCGGCTTCGTGCCGAAGAGAAGGACAATCGGCTATTCAAAGCCGTACCCCAACGAGTTTGACCTGATCCCGCTGCCACCCAAGTATCGGCTCCCTGAGTTCTCGAGATTTAGCGGGTCAGAAGGGTCGAGCTCGATCGAGCACGTGAGCCGATACCTGGCACAGTTAGGCATGATATCAGCATCAGATCAGTTGCGCGTAAGGTTCTTTGCGCAATCTTTGACAGGACCAGCTTTTGGGTGGTACACCTCGCTGCCACCTGATTCGATCCAGACCTGGAAGCAACTGGAAGAGCAGTTCCACATTCAGTACCATTCAGAAGCCACCGAGGCTGGCATTGCAGACCTGGCACAGGTGCGGCAAAAGCGAGGAGAAACGGTAGCCGAGTACATCCAACGCTTCAGGACTGTCAAGAACCGATGTTACTCAGCTCGGTTAACTGAGAAGGAAGCAGTCGAGCTGGCAGCGTTGGGTCTCGCAGCACCCATCAAAGATCTGGCTTTCCAAGTAGAGTACAACTCGTTGGCGCACATGGCCCAGAAGCTGACGATGTATGAGCAGCGCCACCCTGAGTTGTACCAGGACAAGTTCAAACGTCCGATAGGCCTAGTCGATACAGAAGAAGAAGACCCCACGCAAGACCAGGAGGTGGCCGTGGCTGAATGGGCTCGGGGGGCAGACCCCGTAACCTGCAAATGGGTAAAACAGCAAGGGCCTGCAAAAGGGTTCGACTTCGATGTGAGCAAAGCTGAGCAAATATTCGATTTACTGCTGAAAGAAAAGCAGCTGAAGTTACCCGAAGGCCACAAAATCCCTACGGCTCAAGAGATGAACGGAAGACCGTACTGCAAGTGGCATCACTCGTTCACCCACACCACCAATGACTGCAAAGAGCTACGTCGCCAGATCCAAACAGCGATAGAGCAGGGCCGTCTCATCCTGGGGCAATTCGCCATGAAAGTAGACACCAACCCATTCCCCAGCGTCAACATGGTAGAACACAGCCACTCCACGAGGCGCCAGTTGGATTTCTCGTTCGATGTCAACATGGCAGGGCCGGGGTACCACCATGGCACGTACAGGGAGGAAGGCGGTCGCTCTCACGGCAGAGTAAGAGAGGAGGCTGGTCCACGCGACCGGCCCAGCTACGACAACAGGCGGTACTTAACTGAGGAACAAGTGAAAAGTGTGCGATATCAGAAACCACATTCCACGCATCTCCTTAACAAGTATGAGCGTCAGTATGACCAACGTCGCCGGCGCGACGGAGAAGATGAAGGATATGAGCACCTCGCTAGGGGACCGTCAAAAGAAAAAGAAGGCGCAGACAAGCATTGGGATTGTCCGTTCTTCAAGTATTGCTGGGACGCGGGAATGAGCCGATTGCCTACGATCGATAACTGCCCGGAATGCGGACAGCAGAAGGAGGACACGGAGCCAGTGTCAGTGTTTAAGCGCCTAGGGCCTCTCCCACCTCAGAGCCGACGCAGGGAGTCGTCTCGAGCACAAGGTCTCAAGGAGCCAATGGATGACAAAGAGAAAGACAGGTATCACCGTTCAAGGTGGTGTCCCGACGGACTCAGACACACCCAAAAGCGTAGAGTGCAGCGGCTGCGTAACTTGGAGGAAGCCGAAGCGCAGTATCTCCACGCTCTAAAGAAAGCACGGCCCGATCTGGCCGTTAAAATTAGGCAGACCTTGAAAACGGAAGATCACCCGAAAAGGAAAGAGTGGCGCCCCAAACCGGTAAAAGCCGATGCAAAGACATCGGCTGGCATAAACATGGTATTCATACTTCCGTCAGAGTTCTGCGCGCCAAGAACCAACGAGCTACCAGTGGCACAGTTCGACTGCGACCCACGGCCAGTTATCTTTGAGAAGCCACGTGAAAAGGGTTACAAACATCTGAAAGCACTGTACCTACGAGGTGACATCAATGGGCAACCTGTCAGCAAGATGTTAGTGGACACCGGAGCGGCGGTCAGCATAATGCCATACTCCATGCTACGGCGTTTGGGACGCTCCACTGCAGATCTGATCAAAACCAACGTCACTTTAAGCGACTTCAACGGCCAGACTTCAGAAACGCAATGTGTACTGAACGTGGACCTGACCGTGGGCAGAAAAACCATCCCTACGTCATTCTTCGTCGTGGACAGCAAAAGCACTTACGCTGTCTTGTTAGGGAGAGATTGGATTCATGCTAACTGCTGCATCCCATCCACGATGCACCAGTGCCTAATACAGTGGGATGGAGATGAGGTGGAGGTCATTCATGCAGACGATTCCGTCGAAGTCTCCATTGCTGGCATGAACGTCTGAGAAGCAGCGGACCAAGAGCCGATCTCTGGAATCAGTCTAGACGGCTGTGAACGCATTGAGGCTACAAAAAACGGGGTGAGGCTGGTCTTATCCACCGGCCTGACAGAGTAGCAAAGTCCACGACGGTACGTGGTACAGCCGATCCCTGCGATCGGCCACAAAAAATAAAAAGCAGCAATCTTACGACGAGCAGAGCGTGCAGTCGTAGCAGGGAGATTCCCAGCCATTGTAAAACCATAAGGTGTACACCGTCCTTGACTAGTGCAATCAAAAAGGGAGCCGATTCAGGCAATCGGCCCAAATTATTTTTGTTAACCTCACCTACTGTTTGCCCTGTGCTGAGCATCGATTTGACAGGTGACAGAAAGCTGGGGTATGGCTTTACATCTGCTGATGAACTAGAAGAGATTGACATCGGTCCTGGGGATAAGCCAAGACCAACACTTATCAGCAAGAAGTTGGATCCGAATCTGTGGGGTCCGATGATAGCTTTGTTGAAAGAATATCCAGATTGCTTTGCCTGGGATTATACAGAGATGCCCGGGCTAGACAGGAGCATCATCGAGCATCGACTCCCACTTAAAAAGGGTTTTCGGCCGTTCCAGCAGCGAGCACGACAGATGAAGGCCAAAATTTTGAAAGAAGTCAAGAAGGAGATCGAGAAAATGTTGGCAGCCGATTTAATCAGGCCATGCAGGTATGCTGAGTGGATTTCTAGCATCGTACCTGTAGAGAAAAAGGATGGCCGCTGGCGTGTGGCCATAGATTTTCGGGATCTCAATAGAGCCACTCCGAAGGATGAATATCCGATGCCAGTAGCAGAGACGTTAATCAACGCAGCTGCTGGTCATAAAATTTTGAGCTTCATGGATGGCAATGCCGGTTACAACCAAATTTTTATGGCTCCGGAAGATATACACAAGACTGCATTCAGAGTCCCAGGTTCGGTGGGGTTGTTTGAATATGTAGTCATGACGTTTGGACTAAAGAATGCCGGCGCCACATACCAAAGAGCAATGAATTACATCTTCCATGATCTGATCGGCAAGCTGGTGGAAATTTATATCGACGACGTGGTGGTCAAGTCAACTTCAGTACAAGGACACTTGGATGACCTACAACGCGTCCTGGACCGAACAAGAAAATTCGGCCTACGGATGAACCCAAAAAAGTGTGCCTTCGGTGTGACGGCCGGTCAGTTCTTGGGCTTCTTGGTCCATGAACGAGGAATTGAGATCGGCCTGAAAAGTCAGGAGGCAGTGCGAACAATGAAGCCACCTACCACGAAGAAAGAACTGCAGTCTCTCATCGGCAAGATCAACTTCGTCAGAAGATTCATCTCCAATCTGTCAGGAAGGATAAAGCCGTTCATGGGACTTGTAAAGATTAAATCTGATGAGGAGTTCAGCTGGGGGGCAGAACAACAACGAGCCTTCGACGAGATCAAAGAATATCTGACGAAGCCGCCAGTGTTGGTTCCGCCCCAGCCGGATAGGCCATTCTACATTTACTTGTCAGTAGCGGACACGTCCATCGCCTCAGTGGTGGTGCAAGTTTATGACGGGCTGGAGCGAGTGGTATTTTACATCAGCAGAAGGATGCTGGATGCAGAAACAAGGTACTCTGAGATCGACAAGTTGTGCCTCTGCCTGTTTTTCACCTGCACCAAGCTGCGCCACATTTTGCTATCAGCAGAGATTGTCATCGTCTGCAAATCAGACGTTATAAAGCACATGCTGTCGGCTCCTATGTTGAAAGGCCTACTGGGCAAATGGATGTTTGCATTATCGGAGTTTTACATCCGGTATCAACCTGCGAAAGCAGTTAAGGGGCAGGCATTGGCCGACCTTATCGCTGAAAGGATCAACACCAATATAGCAGCACTGTCTATACGAGCGTGGGCTATGTTCTTCGACGGATCGGTTTGTGATGATGGGTGCGGCATCGGCATGCTACTCGTGTCACCCCGGGGGGCAACATTTTCCTTCTCTATCAGGTTATCAGCCCCTCGCACCAACAACGTCGCTGAGTATGAGGCGATACGCAAGGGAATGGAGTTGCTCATCGAAGCTGGAGCGGAAGCAGTGGAAATTTTTGGAGACTCCAAGCTGGTGATTTCTCAACTCACGGAGGAATACAAGTGTGAGAGCGAGTCGCTCTTCCCATTATGGATGCAATGCCGTGAGCTGATGGCACAGTTCAGATACATAAACTTCACCTGGATCCCACGATCGCAGAATACCGAGGCCAATGATCTTGCACAAATGGTTTCAGGCTACAAGGACGTGGCAGAGGGAGCCGATGTGCAGGTGCAATTCCTGGACGCAGACGACTGGAGAGCCGATATCTTCAATTACTTGAAGGATTCGGCTCGGGGGGCACCTAAACGGATAAGATACAAGGCCATGAAGTATGTGCTCATTGGGGACGACATGTTTTACAGGACTCTAGAGGGGTTATTGCTCAAATGTCTGGGGACAGCTGAGGCCAATCGGCTCCTACACGAGGTACACGAAGGCGCTTGTGGAACTCACCAATCGGCTCACAAGATGAAGTGGTTGATCAGGCAATCAGGGTTTCATTGGCCTACCATGCTCGAGGATTGTTTTAAGTACTACAAAGGGTGTCAAGCATGTCAGAGATTTGGAAAAATTCAGATGGTACCCGCGTCAGCAATGAACCCCATCATCAAGCCTTGGCCATTCCGAGGTTGGGGCATGGATATGATCGGCAACATCAATCCTCCGTCAAGCAAAGGCCACATGTGGATTTTGGCCATCACGGATTATTTCACCAAATGGGTGGAAGCCGTCCCTATGAAGTCAGTAAGTTCAAAGGATGTCGTCGATTTTGTGAAAGAACACGTCATTCATAGGTTTGGGATTCCCCAGACTATCACGACCGATGGAGGTTCGGTCTTCACTTCTCACGAGTTCAGAGAGTTCTGTGAGGACACAGGGATCAAGCTGATTCGATCATCTCCGTACTATGCTCAAGCAAATGGGCAAGCTGAAGCGTCCAACCAGAGCCTTATCAAGCTGATCAAGAGGAAAATCGATGAGCACCCTAGGCGTTGGCACGAGGTTTTGTCAGAGGCTTTATGGGCTTACCGCATGTCATGTCATGGAGCGATAAAAACCTCGCCGTACCATCTAGTCTATGGACAAGAAGCCGTATTGCCTTGGGAAATTACGGCTGGATCGAGACGTGTCACTTTTCAGAACGATCTAACGACTGAAGAATATGCAGCCTTGATGAGTGACAGCGTTGAAGATTTGACTGAGCTTAGGCTGTGGTCGCTTGAGAAAATCAAAGAGAACAAGGCCAAAGTAGCTCGTGCATACAACAAGAAGGTGAGGCCTAAGGAGTTCCTCGTTGGCGATCTGGTATGGGAAGCGGTGTTGCCATTAGGGACTAAGGATGCAGCATATGGTAAATGGTCTCCAAATTGGCACGGGCCATACAGGGTCGATCAAGTTTTAAGAGGGAACGCGTACATGCTGGAGGAGCTGGATGGCGTGAAATTCCCAGTGGCTGTCAACGGTCAGCATCTCAAGAAATATTTCCCGAGCATGTGGGATGATGGACAGTGAGATATGGGAGCCGATACACGAAATCGGCCAATAAAAAGTTTTTATTATATATTTCCCAAGCACGTGGGATGATGGACAGTGAGATATGGGGGCCTATACATGAAATCGGCCAATAGAAGTATACAGCCGATGCACGGTCATCGACTTTAGAGGTTCAAAACTGTTACAAGCAGATGCCAGTTTACATAAACAAGCTACTGAAGAAATGCCTCGAAGGCTTGGAGGGCGTCAGCACGGACACGGTCCACCTCGGCGATCTCGGCTTCGTCATCTTCATCCTTGCCCATCACTAACTGCTTGTTCAGGGCACGTATTTCTGCCAGATCGGTCTTCAGTTCGGCTTTGAGGCTCTCTGCTTCATCTTGGGAGCGGGCGATGGAGGCTTCTTTGTCACGAACGAGTTGTTTTGTCACCCGGACCTTTTCTTCAAGATCTTCCAGCTCCTTTTTCAAGGATGCGAGCTCGGTGGTACTGACAGAGGTGTCAGTTTTGGCATCAAGGGACGCCTTTTTGTCATTGAGCTGCTGACATCTGTCGGCAATATTCGCCTTCAGCGGGAGTTGGGCACGGCGCAGGTTGATCCTTTCACGAGCTAGCTTCACCCTTGACCCGAAGAAGGACAAAGTTACGACGGGCCAAAGCTTCACCTGCAATGCTACTGGGAGTTGGTCCTGGATTTCAGCGAGAACGCCCTTCACCTCTTCAGAACCCTCGATCAGCTCCTCGATCGGGGAAGACAGTAAGGCTCTAAGTCGTTGGAATTGAGGTAGAACAGCCCTGGCTTGTGGTTCATCGGTGGCGACAGAGGGAGTTGGATCGATGGAGTCAGGATCAAAGGTCAGCAAGCCTGAAATGTCACCACCCTGGCAGTCCGAAAAGGCGTCAGTGTGCGTCCAATAGGGAAGAATAAAGCCGACAGAAGTTAACATACCTCTCCTAAGACCGAGGGGGTAGCAGACGGCGAGGCGATCGGTTTGTGTGTGGTTGCTGGGGGCGTTACCAAAGTGGTAGCCATTTCATCTGCATTTTCGGGGATTGCCAGGTCTGGTTTGGCTAAAGGCGTCGGCGCGGCCCCTACCTTCCCACTAGAAGCCTCAGTTGTCTGCATGAAAGGTGATTAACCGATGAAAATGATGGTGAACCGGCAGACAAAAGGGAGTAAGGGGCAAGAGCATAAAGGATGATGATTTTTCGGAACCTCTTGGCTCGATGAAGAAGCTTGTGGTCCTTTACGAGCTCTCTTGGGACCCACAGCTGGCCCGGCCTCGACTGGTGCTCGGGGGGCAGCAGGTTCAGGAACCGACCTTTTTCTGGAAGCCGATGGTGGCACATCTGGCTGGCTCGGGGTGATGGTCCTCTCAGAATCCGTTGGGCTCGATTCTTCCTCATTGGGTTGTGTGTCCTCGTGGGATGTTTCTTCGACGGAAGCCTGCAAAAGAAGGAAGGCTGTTAGACACGAGCACATCTGCAAGAATGAGAAGAATCGACCAAGACATGGATCAGCCTACATGCGAGCTTTCTGGAGAAGGGCTCCGGTGTCTCAAGGTCTTCCTGGCAGCTACATTCCTCGTCATCGTTCTTATCTTAGTGGGAACTCGAGGGGCAGCTGATGTTGAAGTTCCTTGCTTCTTAGAAGCCGATTGAGGTGTTATCGGTTGTTTCTGCATTATTACCTTTTTCAAAGGCGGCGAGTTTTTGCAGAAAAGAACCACAGGAGCTGGCGGAAAGAACTCAAAAGGGGAGCCATCACCGTGTGTAGGTTCAGGGCCATCTTGTTGCTGCAAAGGGAGAAATTGGGTTAGTAAAAGAGTCATTTATGAGCTGCATTAAGAAGATTTATAAGCAGTGGTACCTGTTCCACGGGGATGTCATAATCGGCATCAAGGTGTTTCAGCAACGGTCCCAGAGCTTTCCTGAAAGCGTGGGTTTTCCACATCGACCACCAGTCCTCGAAGCCATCAGTTGATGAAGCGAAGGTGAGGTCATTTGGAATGGGGATGGTTAGGGCATCAAAGAAGGAGTAACACCTCTGACTGGTGAGAGGATCAGGCAGGTCGGCTCTGCACTCCGTAAGATGATGGAGAAAGAGATGGGGAGGTACTTGCCCAAGGCCAAATTGCCGGGCCACTATGACCGGCTGGTAGAATTCATACCCAGGCTTGATGATTCTGTTGGATGTACTCATACCAACTGGAAGGAAACAGGGACGGATCACAACGGAAAAAAGTTGCCGAGTGCTGGTGTCATCGGCAAAATTATCTAGCCTGAAGGAGAGTGGATTTTCGAAATGTTCAGATTCTTCCATATACGGGAAGAAGGTAGGATTGTCCAGGCCTTGAAAGAAAGTGCTGAACCACTTGGCTGCTTCCTTAGGGGATAGTTTGCTGCCTGGCAGCCTATACAAAGCTTGGCCATAACTAGTGCATCGGATCTGCTTCCCCTTGACATCTGGAAAGGTACAGCTCGCCAAAAGGGGGAAGTCTGGGATATGATTTTGAAAGTAAAGCTGAGCCCATAGTTGAATGAACCACCAGGGACCACCTGTTTTGACTGCTAGGCCTGAGAACAGCTTGACAGACATCAACTGGAGATATCGATAGACCTCTCCAAGGAACAGTTTGCCGATGCCAAGTTGAGTACCTTTGGCCAGTTCGTGGGCTATGGAGAGATAGTTCTTGGTTGGAGCAAGGGAAGGGTCACAAAATATGAAATGCTCCAGCCAGAAGTTAAGAAAGGCTGTATGTTCTTTCTCTGAGACAGGGCCCTTTGTTTTCATATGGCGGTGGAGGTAGGCACCCCAGTTTGTGCAGTCTGTTTTAGAAGACAGTTTGTAGGGGACTTTGGTCAGTTTAAAAGCAGAGGGGCTGGGTGATGTGACATCCAGGCCAGTGATCATCACCACGTCTAACAGGGTTGGTGACATAGGGCCATGACCGAACATAAAGTAGTTCAGAGCGTCAGACCAGAAGTAGCCGATAGTTTTTAGAAGGTTCTCATGTTTCTCAAGAGGAGACAATGATAAATGCAAGGCATCGGCTATTCCTGTGGTTTCCCATTGGGATTGGTAAGCTCTAGCTACTCTACTGAACCAAGAGACCCAGTGTTCAGGGGGATTAGGCCAGGCTCGCAGACAGTCGGCCCAAGAGTTCAGATCTAGGTCTTGGCTTACGAAGGGGATTCTATTGGCTTCACAAGAAATCAGATGAGCAGGGCTAGATTGTGTGCGAGGGCCAAGACAGAGGGAGTTTGGGAGAGAAGGATGCGGCAGCAGAATGTCTGAAACCTAGAAAATTTAATGGTGGAATAAGGCATTAATTCAGGTGTTCGCCATTAAGTCTAGCATCGTGTTCAGACTGCGAGGAGTAGGCGTACCTTCAGACCGGAGACCTCTGGGTTGGTGTTGGACGATTCCGCCATCTAGTTCGCCGGCGGAGATGGATCTGTGCAGTTGGGGATCGAGGGTTTTTGTCGCTGTGAGCTCGATCTGGTCAGTGGGCGATTGGAGATCTAGGTCGCCTTTTTGAAGAAGGTCGCAGGTTACCGTTTGAGACTGAAAAGTAGCCGCTTAGGTTTTCCTAAATATGCGACCAAGTTTTGACCTTGTCAACGTTTTTGGGAAAGCCGATGTCCATCGGCTCTTTGAGCTTTGATTTAGTTAACGGAGTGAGTGCAGTGTGGTAAAAGCCGATACAGCATTATCGGCTTCTGGAGCATCGACCTATTTTGGCTATCGGCAAAATTGGGACGAAAAAAGCAATCTTCGAGAAACAGATTTTCATTCATTCAAAAGCTGATTGCTTACAAAAGGGCTGATTGATTACAAAAGGGAGCTTACTACTACTACTACTACTACTGGTTCCTAATCTAGAGGCCGAGGTCGTCGTCGCTGTCGTCGCCGCCGTCCTGTTCGCTGTCCTCAGCACTGCTGCCGGCGTCGTCTTCGCTGCTGCTGCTGAAGATGCCAGCGGGGGCCTCCTCGTCCTCGTCGTCGTCTTCGGTGTCCTCGCTGGACCCAGCGCGGAAGTACCTCACCGGATGGTACTCGTCGGAGGAGTTGTCCTCCTCCGCTTACTCGTCCTCTTCGGAGGAGTCAACGCCGTCCCAGGACATGGCGTCGTCGGTGCTGTCCGCCTCCAGTTCCCCATCAGCGAGGAACTGCAGATCTTCCTCGCCGTCAGTCATGGACGCGTCGTCCTCCGACCAAGCGGCGAAGTCCCAATCCCTCTCGTCCCACCATTGTGGGGCGAGAGTGTAGTACGCCGCCATCGGCGGGTGTTCTGGCGTCGGCTCTCGGTCGCTCATTGAGTTGGAGGCTTGGGAGGACAGGCCAGATGAACCGGAGGAGGCCATGGCGGAGAAAGAGGGTTTTTTCGGCGGAGGAGGAGGAAGGGTTTTTTTTGTGGCTACTGGAGGAAGATGGGGACTGCGAACTGTTTAGGTGAATTTAAATAAGGGGAATAGTATGAAGAGGTTCAATGCTATAGCGGTTTCCCAGAAAGCACTGCCGAAATTGTCAGATCATGCACTGCGAAGAAGTTGAGAAGACAGGGCATCATGATGAAGGGGTAGCGTGACGATTCTGTTCTGCAACGCATTCTGACGACGCGTAACCCGATACAGAAAAAAAGAAGAGAAGGGAAAAAATGGAGTGGTTTTGGAATTATTATTACCAAAACCAGGGGGGCATGTGTTATCGCCATATTTTGGCCAAAGGAGGAGTTGGGCCGTGATCAAGATGGGCTTAGAAGATACGTATATGCAACGTGTTGTTGAATCGGCCTCGTGTGTTGATTTGGGCTAACTTGCCCGTGTATCTTATATTGTAATAGATTCCGTTTAGATTTAGGTAAGAGATAGAGTTGTAGAGTTATTCCAAAGACAGAAAGTCTCCGGACTATAAATATGTACCTAAGGTTATCGAGAAAAGGAGGACAATCACGTTCACAACAAACACAATCTCGGCGCATCGCCACCCCTTGTTTCTAGGGTTTTTCTCGGGTAAGTGCCATGCTGCCTAGATCGCATCTTGCGATCTAGGCAGTATCTACTTATGCGTTATCTGGTGTTACTCGTACTGAAGCCTTGTTGATGGCGAGTAACACTATTATCATAGATTTGTTTGGGTTAGCATCAGTACTTTTCGCTATGATTGTTTAGTTATGCTACCTCTAGCTATCTCGCCGCCGTTGCACCTTTTCCCGGGTGTAAGGGTGGCATCTTGCTTGATCTTTATTTAAGTCGATTTGGTCTGTTATAGTTGTGCCTTATTCTCCAAGGTTTAGTTTGATATCCACATGATCAGGCCTTGCAAACGGGTTGAACGATCCAGTAGTATGTAAGATATGGTTTACCGATCCAAGAGGGGGTGTTCGGGGAATTGACGTTACGTTGGTTTTTAGGCCTTCTCTAGGATTAGTTTTCTATTATCTTTTGTATCTACCAGGCTCAATTACGTGTAGGATGTTCCAGTCATGTAGTGAAAACATTAAACTGTCGTAGATCGATTTAACTTGTATTGATGAAGCAAAACCCCATGTTATAATAGATCTAATGCAGAACCATGGGATAATCGGCTCTGGGAGCCGATTCACAGGGAAACCTGGGAGCCGGTCACGGCTCGAATTTTACGTATACTTGTTTACCATGCAGGAAACCAATCGAAGCAATCCTTCACCTTCCTGACCAGGTATAGGTCAGGTGGCACGCCCTCGAACCAAGCCAGGACGTGTGCCGGAGTTTTGCGGGCCGTTGCCCGAGGGACCAGGGCCCACCAGCAGTTCTGGGAGCCTCCCGGCTCTTCGTGTTGCCCGTCGCTGCTCGCCGGTGGGTTTTGGTAGGCAACACCTACACACAGCCATGGCACTACCATGTGTTCTCCGTTTCCGCACGAAGGCCTCCAAATCGAGTTGGTCTTTGCAATCAAGAAACTATACAATGGAAGCTACTTGGTAGCCTTTTTGCCGGCGTCAGTTTGAAGATGTGATGGAAGAGGATAAGAAACTTGTGGTAGAGAGCACCTCTTTTCAGATAAATAAATATAGAATAAATAAATTTATACTAGTAGTATGACAGGCACATTGATTAATGGCTTCTTTTACACTAGTATAATTTCCTTAAGCAAACATTGTTTAGTCTGGTTTCCTGTAGGTTGTCTTCCTGCGTTCCAAACGACCTTTGCTGAAAAATTCCTATGTTTCTAATTGCAAAGGTTCTCAATTGCTTTCCTTGCCTATTTCTTTATTTTTTCTATTCCTGTGATTTTCCTATCCCGCGTTCCAAACGGGGTCTTAGTGTTTGATTCATAGGAACACATCTCATAGGAATTAATCCTATAGGAATCTTGTAGTGCAATTCCTATAGAAAAATAACATTAGGTCACTGGAAAGATTCCTTTGCCACATCAAACAAAATCCCTCTTCTTATAGGATTCACATTGGCATGACATCTCAATCCTATGTTTTTTCTATTCCTATACTTTTTCTATCCTATGAATCAAACAAGCCCTAAGATTCTAGCCAAAATTTTGGCGTAGGAATCAGCCGCCAGCTAATTTTGGTAGGGCTGCCATAGACATCAGCCAAACATATTCTATGATCCCATTTGATCGTTCTTCTGATCACTAATATAAAACCTTTTAGATATTTTAAAGAGGTGTGCTTCGATCCCCCACCCCTAAACATAAGCTACATAGTCCGTCTTATTTTTTTGACCGGTCGAAACCCATATCGAGATCATGTCTATCTCTGTATATGTGTACTCTATAATCTAAGTTTCGCTCGGTTGATCCCACCTCCTATTATCGCGATCTACGTCTTTGTATGTCATATTTTAATTTTTGTTGTTGTTGTTATATAACTTCTGATTTTCGCCTTTCACAGACACATGAGAATACGTATATGGTGAGTATATGTCTAAGAGGACCATACGGAGTTCGGGTGGGTTCGTACGGTCCTCTAAACAATCGGAATCGAGTTTTTGTTTGTCAAAATTTGAAAGAGGGGGAGGGGAGGGGGTAGGGGACCGAAGCAAAAGTGTATTTTAAATTAGACTACATGCATTTTAAAATGAGTGAATCTATTCACGAAAACATGTATATATATACATATGGTTTAGAAAAGTGTAAAAATTTCTTACTTTCTTCAATTCATATTAGTTGACTCAAGTTTATCTAGATGCGGATACTTGATCGTATGACTATATGATTTGTATTTAGATGGATCTAAGTTAACTAATATAGCTCGAAGAAAGTACATTAGTTCACCGAGCGAGTAAACTAACAGGAGTACGAAACTTGGGCATATCAGTATTTTTTCCACTGAGCGCAGCGCGTGGAGGAGTGAAGTCCTGTTGGTGGTGTCCACACACGGCTGGACGGCGGTCAAGCGAGCTGCTGTCGGGCCCGGCGAAAAGTTGTGGACAAAGATTCCAAAGAAAAAGTTCATGGGCTGTGCCGATTCCTGCGAATCCACGGGATTAAAAGAATCCACCCGCTAGACTCCATAAAGAAAAAAAGAATCCACCCGAGACTGATGTTTTGGGGAAGCCCGAGGCAAATGGTCGTCAATGCTGTGTGAACTTAAATAAAATACTCCATCAGATGTTGAACACAAACCATTTGCTCCTCCTCTGCCCGTTCTTTCTGGCCTAACCAACTTGGCAACACTAACCTCGACCGAAATGCCCATGTAAGTTGCACCATAAAAATCCTCGCCAAGACAAAAGCTTGCTTAATAGGATGTCAAGTGGTATTCCACCAATGTCTTACCTTTAGTTTATTTGTCAAAATCTAGTTTAAATTTTGACCAAAAATTTACACTAAATTTAATACTCACTCTGATTTATATTACTTGATTTGAATTTATTAAAATTTGAATGAAACTATATACTAAATAATGTTTAGATTCATTCAAATCTAAACAAATTTGAGTCAACTAATATGGGTCGGAGGAAGTAAATAAATTAAAAGTAGAATTTTGATGGGATCCCATTTGACACAGTATTGACAGCATAGAAAAGCTATACACACGAGACCATCGTCGTACACGGATCCAAATAAAAAACTGCGGATCATGTGATGAGCTATAGATCCGAGAATATTTTTCTTTTCCCTTGATCCGAGAATAGTCTTACATGACTTCAAGTTAGCTATTTAGTAATTCTATGTTCTTCTCGCATTATCATGAAAGTATCAACTATGTGTTCTTCGCTTACCTTTAAGAACACATCTCGCTCAATAAATATCACTAAGCAATGGTTCAAGAGATCATCATCCATGCTATTTCTCAATTTGTTCATCACAAGACTTATTGCAGAAAATACACTTTCAACATTAGCGGACGTCACTGGTAAAATCAATATCAATTTGAGAAGCAAGTAGACTAAATCATAAATAAGATGCTTTTTTTAACAAACTTAATAGAGAGCTTACCAAGATGATTTAGACATTTGAATCTATCATCTCTTCTCATAACTTCGATAAAAGTATCAAGTTAAAATTCAAGTGTCATCAAATCAACACTTGTAAAATCGTCCGGGTAAAACTTGGCAAGGATCTCGCTCGGCGCCCATTTGCTCCTCCTCTGTCCGTTCTTTTTGGCCTAACCAATTTGGCAACACTAACCTGGACCGAAATGCCCACGTAAGTTGCACCGTAAAAACCCTCGTCGGGACAACGGCGTGGGGAGAGAAGTACAGACCGCATAGAAAAGCCTACAAAAAAGTGTTGCATGTGCCAGGTTGGGTCCATAAAAAAAGCCTACAAAAGGTATTGGATGTACCAAGTTGGGTCCATAAAAAGGGGAACCTAGCTACACAACTACGAACTCCATGTAGCTTGCTTAAAAGTTCACGCCAGCCAATAATAAACGCCATGAGCCACATACTAATACTACACCTCAACTTAGACGAGTGGCCAGAGCCTACAGCCACACTATGATCCTCGCCGCCTGTTGGTCGTTCTTCTTCCTCACACTCTCCTTCTTGCCCCACCATGGCCTTGGCGCTGCAGCCTCCCCGCAGCTTTCCTTTAGCTTCAACTTCTCAAGCCCCTCCGGCTACATCCCAGACGATCTCGTGTACGAGGGCGACGCCGCCATGATGGAGGGCTATATTGACCTCACCTGCGAACCTATGGAGAAAAACTGCATCGGCCGGATGTCGTACAAACGCCCGGTGATCTTGTACGACAACACCACCGGCGAGCTGGCAAGCTTCGCCACCAGCTTCACATTCTCCATCCACTTGGGCCCCACCAAATCCAAGGGGGACGGCATGGCCTTCTTCCTCTCTGGCTACCCCTCAAGATTAACTCCGGGGTCTAACCATGACATGCTTGGTCTCACAAGAAAGCATACTACCCCTTCCGGCGCGGACCGTTTCCTCGCCGTCGAATTCGACACCTCTGTTAACCACTGGGATCCTACTGGATCCGAGGACCACATTGGCATCGACCTCAACAGTCTCGACTCGGTTGTCACAACAATGTTGCCGAGTTATAGCCTCAACGGCACCATGACGGCGACCATCACCTTCGACAACACCACGCGGACACTAGAGGCAACACTGCACTTTGATGACAATGATTCCCTTCATGATGCTCGAGTCAAGGCGCAATTACCGCGTGACCTTTATTCGTTCCTCCCACATGAGGTGGCGGTGGGGTTCTCGGCGAGCACCGGCGCATATGAAGAGCTGCATCAGATACACTCATGGTCCTTCAACTCGACTATGGCCGCTAGAGGTAAGGACTTGTTGAATTTTCAAAAAAAAAATTACTCCCTCTCATTCAATTTAACCGTCACAAATTTGTCTAGATACGCATGTATTTAGAAGTGCTTAATTTTTAAATACATATTTATCTAGACAAAGTTGAGTCAATTAGTATGGATCGGAGGGAATAACAAAAGAAACATTTCTATCATATAAAATTATATGCTGCAGTATGCACCATTATATAAACTAGCACAGAAGACGTTAGAAATAGGGGTAGGAGTTCAAGTGGATCTCGTGGCAGCAACTACACTATGATTCACATAGGATCAAACATTGTAGGTAATATCCCTATGTCCTATGATGAGTGTATATATTATACGAGTGTTTAATCTTTACTCCAACAAAAGAGTGAGTCGGTCTTGTTGGTTTGTCCTCCTCATACGAGCGGAGATTTTCTTTAACAAGAGAGGCTCGGTGATATCGCCTGCCACCATCACTGATACAGAGTTCGACACCTCGTCTAGCCATATACAACTGAACTCGGGTTGGTTGCCGCTAAGCCGTGTGCAACATTATTACAACCACGAGGGCAAAAAAACGTGTCTTCTCACCATTAACAAAAGAAACCCCTACTACCACTAAGCTGCATGCAACATTATTACAACCACGAGGGCAAAAAAAAATGTGTCTTCTCACCATTACCAAAAGAAACCCCTACTATAGAAGTCACTTATCACTCTCATAAGGTCTTTCCAAAAGGGGGAGCCCAGAGGTCTTGACTTCACTTGAGATAAAGTTTTGGAATGGAGGTATTTATTTCGTATGAGCTATTGACATACCCGTTCTTAATTCAAAATTTTGAAACTCTATTTACTAAGAAGGCATTTGTTCTTGATCTCCAAAACTTCCACCCCAAGACCCCCTTGATCTTTCGGTCTACAAATATATCATTGCATATATTAACATATTTTTAGAACTGTTCTGAAATTTTGAAAATACGATTTTTCTTGTTCAAAATGAAGCGCTCCAATGAGCCCAGGAGCCAAATCGACACAATCTTTGTTATCATAAAACATCGACTAGAGCATATATAACCTTTTATTATCATGCTTGAATGCCAAAAGAACATATACAACTTTTTATTATCATAAAACATTGACTAGATAGTACCTATTTGCTTGCTCGTAATCAAAATTTACAAGTAAACCATGCCATTCACATCCCTTAAGATTGGTACTCCTTCTAGAAATTAGTTAATATGTTTGTTCCACCGAAACACCTACATAAGGTAATGGTTCCGTCCCGAGACTATCATGAATGTTCATTCAGAAAATACATAACTTATGTATTATTTAATTATTGGCTTTGAAATGTGTTTGAAATTAATATATCTTCTCAACATAAACACCTCTAGGAGCTACGAACTCCCATCTACAGGAACGCCAGGTGCAAGACACAAAAGGTATATATGGAACCAGCTTCATACAGATCATATTTTTAATTCAATTATATAGTATAAAATATGATTAATATAATTAAATATTATTACAGTACTCATAAAAATATGGATGATCAATTCACATTTTGACCAAATTTAGACGAAACACAATTTTTCCAAACAATCACATGGGGAGAGAGGATCCCCACCGTAATATATTACTTCAAAGATCGGTAGATGGTTTCACGAGCATCCATAAACACAACTTCATCATCTTTTAAATTTAAAAACGGTCTTACATTGTTATGAGTGTATGGTACGATCACAAGAGGATCTTTCAGTCAACTGCTTACGATCCTTATGAAGTGTCATGAAGGCGAGTTGTATTGTCTTTTAACACCAATTTTACGCGCACATAGACAAATGGAGAGAAGTATTATCTTTAACTAAGATTGACCATTTGTTGACTAAAAAACTCAAATCTCGTTTTTCATGTCACTATTTCACGAGAGCAGGTCTTTCCCATATATAAAATGACATATATATATAGATAGATAGATATATATATGTAGAAGTGCTTAATTAGTTTTGATTGTCCTTCTTCCTTATTTCAGCGGATCGTCATTGTCGAGCGTTGATTACCGGAGGAGCAGTGATTCTTGTGTTGTCCCTGCTGTTGGCACTTTGGTCGATCTTGTCATGGTATAGGTGGAAACGAACACGCGACTCCTTTGGGAAGGGAAGTCGTCTTAGGCGATTCAAGTACCGCGACCTGTGTATCGCAACGGAGAGATTCTCCGACACCAAGAAGATCGGAGCAGGTGGCTTCGGCGTGGTATACAGTGGGAGTCTTAAGGATGTGCAGGTGGCTGTGAAGAGAATCGTCAAGGACTCGAGGGGAGAATTTAAGGATTTCCTGGCGGAGCTGGGCTCCATCGGCCGGACGGGCCATGGTAACGTGGTGAGGCTCGAAGGCTGGTGCTGCAGCATAAACAACTTTATGTTTTGGTGCTCCCATAGACAGAATGTTAAGCTCTTCCTTGTCTACGAACTCGTCCCAAATGGTAACCTCCACCAGCACCTGCACGAAAGGCCGGAAGTACTATCGTGGACGAAGAGGTAAATACCTTTAATGTATGGAGTGATGAGCTTATTACTTCTTCTTGGAAATAGTGGAACTAACCTCCTGACATGACAGAAAAATTTTGCAGGTATGGAATAGTGAAGGGCTTATGGTCGGCACTAAACTACCTCCACCATCAATGCAGCCCATACATCTTGCACAGAGACATCAAACCAGGCAACATACTCCTGGACTACGAATTCAACGCCAAGTTGGGCGACTTCGGCCTCTCAAGAGTGGCGCAAGACAACCTAGACACATCGCTCAGGACAACCAGGGCTGTTGGCACCGTAGGGTACCTGGACCCTCTGTGCATGAAGAACACAGAGGTCAAGTTCCGCCGCAGCTCCGACGTGTACAGCTTCGGCATCGTGGTGCTGGAGATTGCGCACGGAGAAAATGACCCGGACAAAGTCAGGAAGCTGCACAAAGATCGACCAGGAACATTCGTGGAAGACGTTGCTGACCCGAAGCTTGATGGCCAGTTTGACAAGACGAGGATGGAGCGTCTCATTCTTCTGGGCCTACGGTGTTCTCAAGGAGATGAGAACCTACGGCCTGCACTTACCGGCGCAATATTGGAGTTCCTGGAGAACGGCGCCGCAGAGTTGCGCCCTGCCACAACCACACCCGCACCCGCCCATGCATGAAGATCAATCCCACATTATTGCTACTACGTATGATCCTGGCTCCTGCCTGCCTAGCACAACGGACACCTATCTTGGATCGGATTTGCTCTATTCATATCGGCCCCTTAACTTGAGGGTAAGTAATTAGCAAGTACACTTTGGTTGTCGTGCGCTATATGTGGAACTTATTTTGATTTTCTATTTTTGTGACGGATAACTTGTGAGCTCTCTCAGAACTTATTTTTACTCCTAACTTTTTGCCTCGCTCACTGGCGGAACTTATTGTTACTGACAAACACATTTACTCGTTCTTCTGATATTACATCCTCGTGACCTAGTCTCATGCTTGCAAGCTTATTGATGTAAGTGGGACCAGAGTATCTATCCGTCACTCGGATAGGCAAATCCCGATCTTTATGCATACGCCTCTACATATCCCTCTGGAATACCCAACACACACCTTTATGGCCATCCTGTTATGGTGTGCGGGTTGATGCAGTCTAAACATGGGGATAATGATTAAACATGATCTCACGGTCAAATGATTGAGTTACAACTCTTTAGTGGTTATCACAAGGAAAATGATATGGATCCCCCGGACGATGGGGGGTTCCCATCGTCCTCCTCCCCCAAAATCGCCCCAAATTTCATTTTTGCTACAAAACGGCCCGCTTTTGCTACATATGTCTCCGATTTTGCTTCCGAAGCAAAAAAAAAAACGGTTCGTTTTAGAAATAGAACATCTCGCCGGAGACCATGCAGCAAAAAATTGTGCTAATGCAGCAAAACCGACTTTGCCGAAAACTGTTTTTTGCTGCATGGTCTCCGGCAAGGGTCATCAACGAGTTGTTTCCGACGATGTCTCCGGCGAAGACGGTTTTGCCGCATTAGCACAATTTTTGTGCTGCATGGTCTCCGGCGAGGTCTCCGACGAGACGTTCTATTTCTAAAACGAACCGTTTTTTTTTGCTTCGGAAGCAAAAGCGGGGACATATGCAGCAAACGCGGGATGTTTTGCAGCAAATGGACACGTGTAAGCACGGGAAGCAGGACGATGGGAGCTCTCCCATCGTCCGGGGGACGCCTAGCAGTTTCCTTATCACAATGTAGAACTTTGTACTGAGATCACATTGCAAAATCACGGTTGGGTGTGTGTCCATCACATCATTCATCCAATGATGCGACTCCATTGTCAGTTGATATAAATGTCTATGATCGGGAAACCTCGACCATTACCTGCCCAACGAGCTAGTCCTCGTAGAGGATACTAGGGACTCTGTTTTGTTTATATACCATATGTGTATTAATGTTTGCGTTTATTACAGTTATAGCATGGTACAAAACTATTATGAACATATGATAAACTCCCTCCTTCACGGTTTGCAGGGCACCTAATCAAATTTGGGGTTTTCCAAAACTGCAACGTTCTAGGCACATAAGAATTAATTGTTGATTAATGTGGCAGCTTTCCTCTCAACTTCCTATGCATGCAACAGTCTCCCACCACTGCATGAGCCTTAACCGCTCACTAACAGGCCTAATTTTCAGCCAATACGTTCACGCCTTGGTCCGTGAGATTTTTGTAGCACCCTGCAAACCGTGAAGGAGGGAGTATATCAATAAAAAGAACTTTATTGTTGGCCTCTAGGGCATTTCTCCTTTAATAACGAGTTAGTGTTGTCTGCAAAAATATCATGAGACCGTGGGCTATAGACTCTGGAATTTTTGGTACATCACTATCCTTTCGCACGCTTTTTTCATGTTCTCTTTCTCACATATCCGTCTATTTTTTTTTTATTGATAGAGGTTCGTGTCTGGGCGGACGGCACCAAAGAGTTCATGTTACCGGTGTCTGCGAAAGAACGCCTAGGATTTGCGCCTAAACATGTTCAGGTTTATGGTGCGTGACTCTTCTTTCGCACTTATATTTCCTGTTTGTTTTCTAACGTCTTCATCACTGTTTTACAGCCCCACGGGGCCGTGTTCATATGGACTTTAAAACACCAGCAGGGAAGACCAGGAAGGACGTCATGAAAGTCGATGCTATGTCTCTAAGCGTCTTCCTCTTTTTTCCTTTCTTAGTTTTTATGGACGTTCGCTATTGAGGGGGAGACTTCATCTTCTTGACCACCCATAGATAATAGCCAGTGGCGGCAAAGGCTGCGACGGCGGCATCCCCAAGGCCCACCTTGGCAGACGGGGGAACTTCTGCCCACCAGGAACTCAGGTCCTTAAGGTCTGGGTAGTCGTAAAGCGGGAGGCTCGCTATGACGTGCGAACACAACAGAAATAAATAAGGACATGACAAACAAATGATGTGAGCTAGGGGGGCCATGGTCCCCCTAGCCCTCAAATAAGCTCGACCATTTCTGAGTGTAGACTCCTCGTCTTGACATGTATTTTCATACCGAAAACAAGTTGCTGCTATACTATCGAGAACTAGGGAAATAAACAACAAGCTAATGAAGCACACCTACTCCACCGATGTCATAGGATGTTACAATATGTTTCCTCCGTCCTAAAAAATATTTCGTGGATTTATCTAAATTTAAATGTATCTATATACTAAAAAAATAACGGGATACATTCAATTTTAGAAAAGTTTACGACATTTAAATAGTATATATATTTTGCACTCCCCTGCATCCTCGGGGTATCTGACCATGGGTTTGGCGCTCTGTTTCCCCCCAGGATCTCATTTTGCTCGACGTGTGATGCGATTCAACTGCACCAGTATGGTCTCGCTGAGCGATGAGTAGCAATCGTCGCTCGCTTGCATCTGTCCACGTCCCCTGGTTGCATCCTCGTACCAGATCATGGCGAAACTCGCAGTTGTTGGTCGCATGTTTGTACATTTTCTGTCTTTGGCTCCATTATAAGATTTTGGCTGCATGGTTTGCCTAAAGAATTTCCCCGCTCGTTATTTGTGGCATTTCGATGCTCGCAGCTTACTTCGATTTATGAACGAAAGCACGAGGATTGTCATGGTGACGGTTATCGGAGTGGTCCTTGGCTTCTACATTGGGATTTCGTTCCCAAAAGTGAGCATCACAAAGGTATATAATGGAGATTTTTTCGGTGTTGCCACATCACTTTTAAGTCAATTGATCAGAACAGGGTAACTTAAGTACGTCTGGAATGTGCCAGCTGCATTTTCCTTCTAGCTTTGTTTCATACACAGAGGAGAGAAGCGGTGTCAGAGACAGGGGGACCAGCAGGGCCCTGGCCCCCCTAAGGTTTAGAAATATTTTGTATACCCCCTCATTTTCTTGCCAAAATCACATAAAAACAATGTAAAATTATACTTTGGCCCTCCCCAACAAATAACAAGGCCAATTTTTTTCCAATGGCCCCCTCATTCTTTTTTCCTGCCTCCGCCGCTGGAGAGAAGCCCTGACCTCACGACGCAAGCCTTACTAAATCATGCATGGACTTCTGCCAGAAATACAAGGGATGACAGTTTTGAAGAAAACTCAAATTCAAATGCTAGTTTGAAGGTATGTTTTATGACTCTAACGCGAGGCGTCGCACTCGCGTCTTACCGTGCGGTACAGAAACCGAGCCGTCCATCCATACGCGGGCATCCTAAGCAGCATCTCCGTGAGGCGCAGTCTAGACAGCAGTCGCAGTGCTTACTCTTAGACTATTTGCTACAGTTGCTGCTAGTGCTTGGTCCTATCTCACATGCACCTCGTAAATAACATGGATGCACGACGTGTAGCGAAACTATTTGCATGTGTGTTCACTATTTTTTTGCATGACGTGAAAATTATTTTTAAACAATTTGCAGATAGCTATGTTGGAAAACCCAGTGATTGTTTTTTATGTTCTCGTAGCTGCTTTAGAAAATCTGATAATTTTTTTGTAAAATCTGTTAATTGGTTCAAATAAAACCCGGTAATTGTTTTTTCTAAGAAATGTTATATTTATGTTGGAAACCTAGTTATCACCTTGGTTAAAACATGGTAATGAAGTATAGTTAATCTGGCAGCCAAAATTAATTAATATGGCAGTTATCATAGTTAAAATATGACAATCAAGTATAATTAACCTGGTAGCCAAGTTTAATTAATATGGCAGCTATCACCTTATGTACTCCGTAGTTAAACATGGCAATCAAGTATAATTAACCTGGTAGCCAAGTTTAATTAATATGGCAACCATACTTAAATGAGTTGTCAAGTGTAGCTTACGGTTTTTCTAATGACTTTCACCATGTTTGAAGGTGACAACCAAATGTAATTTATTCTAGCAATGATGATTGATTTATTTTGACAAACAAGCTAACAAGTATTTTAGTTTATGTTATCCCTAGACAGCTAGTAGCAAGTAATAACTTGATCACCTTTTATCTAGGAACATCTTTTCCTTTGCTTTCGCTGCAACGATTATCTTTTTGTGGGCTCCTATTCCCAGATTCCTGACACAATGATAGTGTAGGCCTCTAGTTAGTTTTTTTTGAGCTTGGCCCGTAGTTAGTTTTTACAGTGAAGCATGAGCACCGCGCGCGCATCTACGTTCGATCGGGTGGAAATAGAGTAGGCTAATAGTTCTCAGCGGACCGCCGCACGCAAAGCAAAATATGCGGCGCCGCGCGTTAGCACAACCCTTCTTTTTTTCTGCCTTTGCCGCCGGAGAGAAGCCCTGACCTCACGACGCAAGCCTTACTAAATCATGCATGGACTTCTGCCAGAAATACAAGTGGATGACAGTTTTGACGAAAACTCAAATTCAAATGCTACTTTGAAGGTATGTTTTATGACTTCTTAATTTGGACAGTGACGGACTACTAGTTTAGTACCATGGACCATTAGAATGGCATCCGTTTGGAACGCCATTCTGCTTGAATAATCGATGCACATGGTTTACACATTTTTTATTGTGGACACCCTTTCCTAATAATGACTGTTTATTTACCTCTACTACATTTTTGTTCACTAATACAAAGACTTTGCTTATGCATCATAGATTTATGTCCCAAGAAACCCCAGGGGTGCAGAGCGGCTAGCACCAGGCATTGTTGTGCTCGGTCTACGGTGTTCTCAAGGAGATGAGAACGGCGCCGCAGAGTTGCGCCCTGCCACAACCACACCCGCCCATGCATGAAGATCAATTCCACATTATTGCTACTACTGCTCCTGGGCTCCTGGCTCCTGCCTAGCACAACGGACACCTATCTTTGATCGGATTTGCTCTATTCATATCGGCCCCTTAACTTGAGGGTAAGTAATTAGCAAGTACACTTTGGTTGCCGTGCGCTATATGTGAAACTTATTTTGATTTGCTATTTTTGTGACGGATAACTTGTGAGCTCTCTCAGGACTTATTTTACTCCTAACTTTTTTTGCCTCGCTCAGTGTTCTTAATTTGTGAGAGATTTTTATTAAAGCTACGTACTATTCTATATTATATCTGCAACTCGGCCAGGCAATCAGGTCGGGTTTCATGCAGACCCATGACCATACCAAATGGGTCATAATTCTTAAAATATGAACCATTTTAAATCATAAACATTTTATAAATCTGATTTTTTTGCCTGGTCAACTTTTTTTTAAAGTATAAACCTTTTTACCCGGTGAACTATTATTATATCTCGTGATTTGTTTTACAACCTCATGAACAATTTTTGAACATGAACATGTTTTGAACCTCATGAATCTGAACTTTTTTTTGAACATAAACCTTTTATTTTGAATCTGAACCATTTTTAAATATGAAACTTTTCGACTTTATAGTGCATAAACACTTTTTCAGTAACTTGAATAATTTTTAGTGATTTGAACAAGTAATACCCTTTCTGCATTTTTTTAAAATAAGATATGATCATTTTGTAAGGATACAAAACACATAAGATTTTAATACTTTTCCAAACTCAATTGCTAATAAGTGCTCGGAGTCCGGTTTGCTTCTCCAAACCCCCATTTCCAAGAACGAGTGGACCTAGAGGATCCCCACCCACGCTGCCGTCGGCCAGGCCACTGGGTCGAAGTACGGAACCGCATGCTGCCACGCCGATGACAACGAGAGCCTCTCCATGTCTTCACGCAATGCTTTTGCCGGTACCAACTGGTCCCTCGCTGAGTCCCCGGACCCTCTCTCTCCCTTTCCTTTGAGAGTCGCCTGGTGCTCCCCGGCTCCTCTCCCCCTCGTCTCCGGCGGTCTAGCCGGCCGGAGAGGGTGGGGGGGAGGAGGCCGGCCCCTCCTTGTCCATAGTAGCGGTAGGTTAGATAGGTTGGCTTTTTCCCATGTGGAGTATGGCGTGATGCCGAAGGGGAGATGGTTGCCGGAGCATGCGAGCTGCGTCCGGTGCCTGGTGGTGGTTCTCCTTCCCATGGCGCTCTGGAGGTCGGAGCCGGAGATGGGACGGAGGGGAACTGCGGCCTACCCTCTAAATAAGCTCAAGGTCGCCTCATATCTTGCCATGGTGACCTCCGGTCCTCTTCTCTTAAGTCACCAAGGTGGTGAAGCGGGAGTTGGGATTGGATTTGTTGCTTGTGCGCTTGATCTTGGGGCAGTGCAGACTGCAATATCTTGGTGTTCTTCCTCAGTAGCTCTTCAATGGCATCTTGTCGCGCTGCTGCTGACTTTTCTGGCCGAAAGGCGGCCATGCGGTGATCCGGCGTTGGCACAAGTCCGACGTCGACCCAGTTATTCCTCCCGGCAAGCACGCCAAAAGGGAGGCAGCTCTAGCTCCAGTGTGGCATCTCATGGCGGCGTCGTCCCAAGTGGTCTAGTCCCCGGTGGCGACGTTGCTGGCCACGCGTGGAAGCTTCTCGTCGGTGATTCCAGACGGTGGTGATGAACTCGATTGCTTTTTTCTTATCTTGTCGAGGGTCCTTTTTGTGAATTGCAGGAACGTGGTTGTGTCTTTTATTTTCTGGATAGTTTCCACCGCTCAATATAAAATGCAGCTGTGTAAGTCCTTCGGGACCTCTCTTTGTTCAAAAAAAAAAAAAAAAAAACTGGTCCCTCGCTACAATATCACACCTTTTCATAGCCGCTCAAATCGCAACTGCCTTCCCTAGGAGTCCAGCTCTCACGGTCCAGGAGTCACCCCACAGTACGAATCAACACCGTCTCACGGCCTCTTGCGCTGCCTTGGTTGATCCTATTTTTGCCGTCTCTGACTCAAGGTCGGTGGTTCTATTCCTAGTCTTAAAGCATCTCTACTCGCCTATCTAGGCCGCCGGTCGCCGAATTTAGGTCCAGACACCGAAGATCGGTCCAGTCGCGTACTCAGGAATCTATTTTTGTCTGGATTTGAGCGAACTTTGGACCGGCCAGGTTCCCGGGAACACCCTGGCACGCCCTGGAACGCCGGACGCAGCAAAACGGGCGTGGGCCAGCTCTGTCGGCGAGACAAGGCTGAACTCCCGCCACTTCACCGAGCTCCCGCCCTTTTCTTTCTCCCCTCCCGCATTTCTTCCCCATTCCCCCCACTTCCGCCACTCCGCCAAGCTCCCGCCGACCATGCCGCCCAAGAGTTTCGTACAACCCAGATCGATCCTCGGCGATGCTCCGGCGGAGAAGAAGGCGAGGAAGCCGAGAGCGCCGGTGAAGAAGCCGGAAGGCATGTCCTCCGCCGAGTGGGCGTCCAAGGAGCACGCCAGGAAGATCGCGTCGAACGACCGGAAGGGCAGAAAGGAGAGGGCGAAGCTCCGGCAAGAACAAGAGGCGGCGCAGGCGATCATGAGGGCGAAACAGGCGGCGGCGACGAGGTCGGCGTTGATGGCAGCGCCGTATCCATCCCACTGGGGAAGCCAGGCAAGCGTCGGCTCGCAGGCCGGATTCTCGTCGATCTCTCCGGCCAGGTTCCAGGAGATCTAGGCGATTGCTCGGCAGTGATACTCCTCGTCCCCCGAGTTCGACGACGGGTTCAACCCCAACGTGGTCTTTCCCTGCCCGGCGACGTGCCCTCCTTCAGCCTTCAACATGGACATCAACATCCCCTACTCCACCTCTCCCGCGTACGCAGGCCCCGCGCTGCGTCGCGGCCCACTTCCTTTTGGCGGAAGCTCGACGCAAGCAACCTACGGCGAGGCCGACGTGCGCAACATATTCGGCGGAATGCCGGTTGTCCTGTCAGCCGAGACATACATGGAGGACATGATCGCCCAAGGCTCGGCCTCCAACCACCCCTCCTTCACGGAAGAACAGTCCCGGGCCGACGCCGAGCACGACATCGAGTCTCATGATTTCGCCGACCTCGACGCTGAGGAGATGCAGGCCGAGCCGACATAGGCAGAGGACGCCGTGGGTGAAGCCGTGCTGCTGGCGAAAGGGAAGAATGGGAAGAAGAAGCCAGGCTCTTCGTTGTCGGACACGCGGATCAAGTGGACCGTCACCAAGGACACCTATCTCGCCGAAGCATGGAAAACGGTGAGCATGGATACGATCACCGGTGCCAACCAGAGTTCCGACAACTATTGGAGGCGCGTGAAGCTAGTGTTCGACGAGCGTGGCATTTGCGACCCGAAGTATAGCAAAATTCACATGGAGTGAGGGGAGAAGGCTATTACCAACCATTGGGCGATCATCCAGACTACATGCAGCAAGTGGCACAACTGCGTAGAAGAGGTGGAACGTGTTGGAGATATGCCCTAGAGGCAATAATAAATGTAGTTATTATTATATCTTTGTGTTTATGATAAATGTTTATATTCATGCTATAATAGTATTAACAAGGAAACATTAATACTTGTGTGAATTGTAAACTTAAATTGAAGTCCCTAGTATAGCCTCTATACTTCACTAGCTTGTTGGTTGATTAAATGATTGTGGTTTCCATATCATGAACATTGAGATGTTATCAACAACAAGATCATATCGTTAGGAGAATGATATGGTGGACATACTCCTATTGATAAGCGTAGCATAAAGATCAAGTCATTTCAATAGTTTAATTGCTATATGCTTTCTGATACATAGTAACCTAATTCCTTCGACCATGAGATCATGCATATCACCTTTACCGGATGGATGCTTTGATGACATCAAACACCACACCGTAACTGGGTGGCTATAAAGGTGGCATTAAGTGTTCGGAAAGTATTGGTTGAAACACATGGATCAAGAGTGGGATTTGTCCATCCACATGACGGATAGATATACTCTGGGCCCTCTCGGTGGAATGTCATCCAATTAGCTTGCAAGCATGTGACTTGGTCACAAGGGATCACATATCACGGGAACGAGAAAAGAGTACTTATCAGTAACGAGGTTGAACTAGGTATACAGAGATACCGACGATCATAACCTCGGATAAGTAACATATCGTGAGACAAAGGGAAATTGGTATCGTATGTAAGTGGTTCATTCGATCGCAAAGTAATTGTAGAAATATGTGGGAGCCATATGAATTTCCAGATTCCTCTATTGGTTATTGTTCGGAGAAGTGTCTCGATCATGTCCGCATAATTCACGAACTGTAGGGAGACACACTTAAGGATTCGACGTTGTTTTGAGTAGTTATGGTGTTATGAGAAAGAGACCGAATGTTGTTCGGAGTCTCGGATGGGATCCGGGATATCACGAGGTGATCCGGAATGGTCCGGAGAATAAGATTCATATAAGGAAAGTCCCGTTTCCGAGTTCGGGAATGATTCCGGTGTTTTCATCGGGAATGTTCTAGAAGGTTCCGGATTGTCCGGCACTCCGGGGGGGGAGGGGTACATGAATGTGTCATTACATATTGGAATGATTGCATCATGTACTAAGTGTTCTTGCTGTCCCAAATAAAGGATTAAATTGAATCCTAAAACAGAAAAGTCAAATGTCCAGTTTGAAAGTCAAACGGCTAAAACAAGAAACTGTGGGAAACAAGCAAGAGGAGTTGGAACCGACTTGAGGGAGGAGTCTCCTCCCCAAGCCGGCGCGCCACCCAAGGCCGACTTGGGGAGGGACTCCCCTCCCCTGGCCGCGCCTCCCCACCTATATAAGGAGGGGCAGGGCTCCCCTCCTAGACACACAAGTTTCCACCTCTAAATTTCAGGTTTAGAGCCGTTTTGGTTTAGAGCTTCTAATTGCTTTAGCCAGCGGTTTAGAGCCTTCTAATTGGTTTAGAGCCTTCTAATTGGTGTGTCTAATTACTAGACCACTAATAGCCTCTCTCATAAGCTCCACCATACTCGCACCGGCTTAAGGCGAAGCCCTGCGGGATTTCCCCTCTACTTCCGGTACCACGCCGTTGTGCTGCCGGAATCGCGAGGAGAGTGCTACAACCTCCCCTGCCTGCTGGAACAAGGGAGAGGAAGGTCTTCGTCGAGTACCGAACGTGTGACCGACTGCGGGAGCGCTGCCGGAACGTGGCGCCGGAAGGATCGTCTACGCGATCTTGAGATCGGAAAGAGTACGACTACATCACCCACGAGAATCTGCTCTCGTTAACCGCTTTGGAATCTTCGAGGGTGAGTTCTTCTATCGACTCGTTGCTACAATCTAGTAGATAGATCTTGGCTTGTTTGTTTGTATGCGATAGAAATTTTTTGTTTTCCATGCTACGAACCCCTACAGTGGTATCAGAGCCGTGTCTATATGTAGATCTGTTGCACGAGTAGAACACAATGGTCATTGTGGGCGTTGATGCTTTTATTGTAGATTGCTTTTTGTGTACTTTGCATCTTGCGGTATGTTGGGATGAAGCGGCCCGGGCTAACCTTACATGACATCGTTCATGAGACTTGCTCCACGTTTGACATGCAACTTGTATTGCATAAGTGGCTTTGCGGGTGCCTGTTTCTCCTAGCATAGTTAAGATCCAATTTACAACGGGTAATCAACAATGCTAGTATCAATGTTGTGGTTCTTGTTCGTAAGTTAGAACGACACTTATTGAAAGCCCCAAACCACGTAAAATATGCAAAGAAAGTAGAAGCGTCTAACTTTGTTTTGCAGGGGTGTGCAGTGATGTGATATGGCCATGATTGTGATTATATTTGATGTATGCAATGTTCCTTATTGTAAGTTGGCAACCGGCAGGAGCCATATGGTTGTCTTTAATTTATGTTAAATACCCACGTGTCTATTCAAAGTAGTTGTAATAGTTGAAGCCGGTGGACGACAACCATGGTGAAGCGTCATTGACCTTGATGCAATGCCGGTGATGATGGAGATCATGTTCGTGTTTGAAGATGGAGATCGGAAGCACAAAGAAGAAAGGCCATATCATATCACATATTATGAATTGCATGTGATGTTAATCCTTTATGCATCTTGTATTGCTTAGTAGACGGCGGTAGCATTATAAGATGATCCCTCATGCACATGAATTTCAAATCATAAAGTGTTCGCCCTTAGTTAGCACCGTTGCTAAAGCTTGTTGTTTCGAAGCACCACGTGATGATCGGGTGTGTTAGATTCCGCAAGTGTATACAACGTAAGCAAGCCAGATTTGCTTATGCGGTGGCTAAGGTTTGATCTTGACGAGCCTAGCATGTACAGACATGGTCTCAGGAACACGGATTACCGAAAGGTAAAGCATGAATCATATAGTAGATATGATGAACATGATGATTGTTCGCCATTGAAACTATATCAACTCTCGTGATGATCGGTGTTGATGTAGTGGATTTGGTTCGTGTGATCACTAAAACAATGTGAGGGATGTTGTTTTGAGTGGGAGTTCACCTAGTTTAATTTCATTAATTAATTTGAACTCAATTTGTCATAAACTTAGTCTAAACTATTGCAAATATGTTGTAGATCAATGGCAGCCCCTACCATCAATTTTAATGCGTTCCTAGAGAAAGAAAAGTTGAAAAACAATGGAAGCAACTTCGCGGATTGGTTCCGCAATTTGAGGATTGTCCTCACAGCTGGTAATTTGACCTATGTGCTGGATGCACCGCTGGGTGACCCACCTGCAGCTGATACTCCCGATGAAGTAAAGAATGTTTACCTCGCTCGGACATAGTTCAGTGTGCTATCTTGTATGGTTTAGAATCGGAGCTTCAGAAAAGGTTTGAAGAGTCAGACCCATATGATATTGTCGAGGATCTCAAATTAATTTTTGAGACTCATGCGGCAATTGAAAGTTATGAAGCTTCTGAAAAGTTCTTTAACTGCAAGATGGAAGAGGGCAGCTCCGTCAGTGAGCATGTGCTTAAGATGTCTGGGCACGCAAACAAACTTCAAAGCTTGGGTATAGTGATTCCTAATGCTTTGGGGGTTTACCGCGTCCTCCAGTCATTGCCACCAAGTTACAGGAACTTTGTGATGAACTACAACATGCAGAACATGAACAAAGAGTTGCCAGAACTATTTGCCATGTTAAAATCTGCAGAAGTGGAGATCAAGAAAGAGCACCAAGTGTTGATGGTCAATAAGACCACCAAATTCAAGAAGGGCAAGTCTAAGCAAAAGGGACACTTCAAGAAGGGTGGTAAGAAAGTTACCACGCCGACGAAGAAAACCAAGGCTGGACCAAAGCCTGAAACTGAGTGCTTTTACTGCAAGGGAGTAGGTCACTGGAAGCGGAATTGCCCAAAGTACTTGGCGGATTTGAAGAACGGCAACATCAAGAAGAAAGGTATATCTGATATACATGTTATTGATGTGTATCTCACTAGTATTCGTAGTAGTGCCTGGGTATTTGATACTGGTTCGGTTGCTCATATTTGTAACTCGAAACAGGTGCTGCAGAATAAACGGAAGCTAGCGAAAAACGAGGTGACGATGCGCGTGGGAAACGGATCAAAGGTTGATGTGATCGCGGTCGGCACGCTACCTCTTCATCTACCATCGGGATTAGTTTTATATTTAAATAATTGTTATTTAGTGCCTGCGTTGAGCATGAACATTATATCAGGATCTTGTTTATTGCGAGACGGTTACTTGTTTAAATCAGAGAATAATGGTTGTTCGATTTATATGAGTAATGTGTTTTACGCACATGCACCTTTGATAGATGGTCTATTCTTATTGAATCTCGATGGTGGAAATACACATATCAACAATATTGAGGCTAAACGTTTGAAATCAAGCGATAATTCGACCTATATGTGGCACTGTCGTCTTGGTCACATCGGAGTGAAACGTATGAAGAAACTCCATTCCGATGGACTTCTTGAATCACTTGATTTTGAATCACTTGATAGATGCGAAGCATGTCTGATGGGCAAAATGACTAAGACTCCATTTTCTGGTATCATGGAGCGAGCTACGGACTTATTGGAAATCATACATACCGATGTGTGTGGTCCAATGAGTGTAGCATCGCGCGGTGGTTATCGTTATGTTCTTACCTTCACAGATGACTTGAGTAGATATGGGTATATCTATTTCATGAAACATAAGTCCGAAACTTTTGAGAAGTTTAAGGAGTTTCAAAGTGAGGTAGAGAATCAACGTAACAATGAGATTAAGTTTCTACGTTCTGATCGTGGAGGTGAATATCTAAGTTACGAGTTTGGCGAGCATTTAAAGAAGTGCGGAATACTTTCACAATTGACACCGTCGGGAACATCACAGCGTAATGGTGTGTCCGAACGTCGTAATCGAACTCTCTTAGATATGGTTCGTTCTATGATGTCACTTACAGATTTACCGCTATCATTTTGGGGTTATGCATTAGAAACAGCCGCATTCACTTTAAATAGGGCACCATCTAAATCCGTTGAAACGACACCGTATGAATTATGGTTTGGGAAGAAACCTAAATTGTCGTTCCTTAAAGTTTGGGGATGCGAAGCCTATGTAAAGAAGTTACAGCCGGACAAGCTTGAACCCAAAGCGGAAAAATGCGTCTTCATAGGATACCCGAAGGAAACTATTGGGTATACCTTCTATCATAGATCCGAAGGCAAAATCTTTGTTGCCAAGAATGGATCCTTTCTAGAGAAGGAATTTCTCTCGAAAGAAGTGACTGGAAGGAAAGTAGAACTCGACGAGGTTGTCGAACCTTCTCTCGAAATTGCAAGTAGCGCAGCACCGGAAGAAGTTCCTGTGGTGCCTGCACCAATAAGAGAGGAAGCTAATGATGGTGATCATGAAACTTCGGTTGAAGTTGCTACAGAGCCTCGGAGGTCAACGAGAACTCGTACCACTCCAGATTGGTATGATTCCGTTATGAATGTCATGGTGGTGGACAACACCGATGACCCCGAGACATATGAGGAAGCGATGATGAGCCCAGATTCCAATAAATGGCAAAAAGCCATGAAATCCGAGATTGGATCCATGTACGAAAACCAAGTATGGACTTTGGTGGACTTACCGGATGGCCGGAAGGCTGTCGAGAACAAATGGATTTTCAAGAAGAAAACAGATGCTGATGGTAATGTTACTGTCTATAAAGCTCGACTTGTCGCAAAAGGGTTTCGACAAATTCAAGGAGTTGACTACGATGAGACTTTCTCACCTGTAGCGAAGCTAAAGTCTGTGAGGATTATGTTAGCAATCGCTGCATATTATGATTATGAGATATGGCAGATGGATGTCAAAACAGCATTCCTCAATGGAGACATTGATGAAGAGTTGTATATGATGCAACCCAAAGGTTTTGTCGATCCTAAAGATGCTAACAAGGTATGCAAGCTTCAACGGTCCATCTATGGATTGAAGCAAGCATCCCGAAGTTGGAATCAACGTTTTGATAAGGTAATCAAAAGTTTTGGTTTTATACAAACTTATGGAGAAGCTTGTATTTACAAGAAAGTGAGTGGGAGCTCTGTAGCATTCTTAATACTGTATGTGGATGACATATTGTTGATTGGGAATGATGTAGACCTTCTTAATAGTGTCAAGGAATATTTGAATAATAGTTTTTCAATGAAGGATCTTGGCGAAGCAGCTTACATATTAGTCATAAAGATTTATAGAGATAGATCGAAACGCCAAATATCATTGTCACAGAGTACATATTTGGACAAAGTTCTAAAGAAGTTTGGAATGGAAGAAAGCAAGAAAGGGTTCTTGCCCATGTTGCCCAATACGACCTTGAGTAAAAACTCAAAGTCCAACATCGGCAGAAGATAGAGAAAGGATGAGTAAGACTCCCTATGCCTCAGCCATAGGATCTCTAATGTATGCCATGCTATGTACTAGACCCGACATTGCATATGCTGTTAGTTTAACTAGCAGATATCAAAGTGATCCAGGAGTGGATCATTGGACAGCGGTCAAAAACATCCTTAAGTACTTGAGAAGAACTAAGGATATGGTTCTTTCTTATGGAGGTGATGAACAGCTCGTTGTTAATGGTTACACCGATGCTAGTTGGAACACCGATCCAGATGATTCTAAATCACAATCTGGGTACGTATTTATTTTGAATGGTGCAGCAGTTAGCTGGAGGAGTGCAAAGCAAAGCGTTGTGGCGAGATCTTCAACTGAATCGGAATACATGGCTGCTTCGGAGGCTTCGCAAGAAGCGGTATGGATGAAAGAGTTCATTACAGAGCTGGGTGTGGTTCCAAGTGCGCTGGACCCAATGTCTATCTACTGTGATAACATGGGCGCCATAGCCAATGCGCAAGAACCAAGGTCACACAAGAAGCTGAAGCATATCAAGCTGCGTTTTCACGCTATTCGAGAACATATCCAGGATGGGGATATAAAGATTTGCAAAGTACACACAGATCTGAATGTGGCGGATCCGTTGACTAAACCTCTCCCGAGGGCAAAACATGACCAACACCAAACTGCCATGGGTGTTCGGTATATTACCATGTAATCTAGATTAGATGACTCTAGTGCAAGTGGGAGACTGTTGGAGATATGCCCTAGAGGCAATAATAAATGTAGTTATTATTATATCTTTGTGTTTATGATAAATGTTTATATTCATGCTATAATAGTATTAACAAGGAAACATTAATACTTGTGTGAATTGTAAACTTAAATTGAAGTCCCTAGTATAGCCTCTATACTTCACTAGCTTGTTGGTTGATTAAATGATTGTGGTTTCCATATCATGAACATTGAGATGTTATCAACAACAAGATCATATCGTTAGGAGAATGATATGGTGGACATACTCCTATTGATAAGCGTAGCATAAAGATCAAGTCATTTCAATAGTTTAATTGCTATATGCTTTCTGATACATAGTAACCTAATTCCTTCGACCATGAGATCATGCATATCACCTTTACCGGATGGATGCTTTGATGACATCAAACACCACACCGTAACTGGGTGGCTATAAAGGTGGCATTAAGTGTTCGGAAAGTATTGGTTGAAACACATGGATCAAGAGTGGGATTTGTCCATCCACATGACGGATAGATATACTCTGGGCCCTCTCGGTGGAATGTCATCCAATTAGCTTGCAAGCATGTGACTTGGTCACAAGGGATCACATATCACGGGAACGAGAAAAGAGTACTTATCAGTAACGAGGTTGAACTAGGTATACAGAGATACCGGCGATCATAACCTCGGATAAGTAACATATCGTGAGACAAAGGGAAATTGGTATCGTATGTAAGTGGTTCATTCGATCGCAAAGTAATCGTAGAAATATGTGGGAGCCATATGAATTTCCAGATTCCTCTATTGGTTATTGTTCGGAGAAGTGTCTCGATCATGTCCGCATAATTCACGAACCGTAGGGAGACACACTTAAGGATTCGACGTTGTTTTGAGTAGTTATGGTGTTATGAGAAAGAGACCGAATGTTGTTCGGAGTCTCGGATGGGATCCGGGATATCACGAGGTGATCCGGAATGGTCCGGAGAATAAGATTCATATAAGGAAAGTCCCGTTTCGGAGTTCGGGAATGATTCCGGTGTTTTCATCGGGAATGTTCTAGAAGGTTCCGGATTGTCCGGCACTCCGGGGGGGGGGGGGGAGGGGTACATGAATGTGTCATTACATATTGGAATGATTGCATCATGTACTAAGTGTTCTTGCTGTCCCAAATAAAGGATTAAATTGAATCCTAAAACAGAAAAGTCAAATGTCCAGTTTGAAAGTCAAACGGCTAAAACAAGAAACTGTGGGAAACAAGCAAGAGGAGTTGGAACCGACTTGAGGGAGGAGTCTCCTCCCCAAGCCGGCGCGCCACCCAAGGCCGACTTGGGGAGGGACTCCCCTCCCCTGGCCGCGCCTCCCCACCTATATAAGGAGGGGCAGGGCTCCCCTCCTAGACACACAAGTTTCCACCTCTAAATTTCAGGTTTAGAGCCGTTTTGGTTTAGAGCTTCTAATTGCTTTAGCCAGCGGTTTAGAGCCTTCTAATTGGTTTAGAGCCTTCTAATTGGTGTGTCTAATTACTAGACCACTAATAGCCTCTCTCATAAGCTCCACCATACTCGCACCGGCTTAAGGCGAAGCCCTGCGGGATTTCCCCTCTACTTCCGGTACCACGCCGTTGTGCTGCCGGAATCGCGAGGAGAGTGCTACAACCTCCGCTGCCTGCTGGAACAAGGGAGAGGAAGGTCTTCGTCGAGTACCGAACGTGTGACCGACTGCGGGAGCGCTGCCGGAACGTGGCGCCGGAAGGATCGTCTACGCGATCTTGAGATCGGAAAGAGTACGACTACATCACCCACGAGAATCTGCTCTCGTTAACCGCTTTGGAATCTTCGAGGGTGAGTTCTTCTATCGACTCGTTGCTACAATCTAGTAGATAGATCTTGGCTTGTTTGTTTGTATGCGATAGAAAATTTTTGTTTTCCATGCTACGAACCCCTACAGAACGCACACAAGCCAACGAGGAAAACATGGACAACAAGGTATTCGGAACACTATCTTCGTCGTGCACTCGCTTCTATTTTGACACACTTGACACACTTCCATTTTGCAGCTTCGTCGTGCACTCACTTTGTTTCGAGAGGACATGAAGACGGAGCTCAAGTTCCATCATGTGTTCCAGGAGATCGAGAGCTGCGAAAAATGGTGGGACACTCGCCTGAGCCTCTCCAAGACCAAGGACGGCGTGTACAACCCGGAGGCCCCTCCCGCTACTGCCGGCGAAGGAAGGCCAGAGATCGGCCAGAATAAGGCGAAGATGATCAAAGCCGTCGGACCTCCCGCCGAGCGTCTCCAGGCTTCAACCGAGAAATGCATCGCCGACACGAGGGCACACGCCGAGAAGAGGGCCGAGAAGACCGACAAGCGGTGGAAGCAGTTGATCGAGACCTGACGAGGTTTAATCTCGTCAATGCCCATTGTTATGGACTTGGGTTTTGGAGAAGATGGGGATGCTGGAGATCGTGGCACGGCTAACAGACAAGCAACCAGGGGACACGAGATTTACCCAGGTTCAGGCCCCCGGAGGGAAAACCCTACTCTTGCTTGTCTGCTCTTTGATTACGGCGGAACCGAAGGTTACAGGGTGCGCAGATTCGATCTGGCGTGGATGCATGTGCGAGAGTACGAGTTGAGTTATCTAGATCTGTAGATCTATCATGGAGGTGGAGATCGTAGATCTATCTATTGGGGGGTTATGGCGTCTGTAGGTCGTGCCCTCCTCGTTGGACCCTCCTAGCCTTTATATATGGGGAGGCTAGGTCTCGGGTGCCAATACGAGTAGGTTCCAAGTTGTATTCAAACTCTAGTCTTGAGGTTTCCTTGTCTTGTGCGCTTGGGAGTCCGTGTCCATATGGGCTTCATAGCAGCCGAAATGTCATAGGCGTCATGGATCCTGGCAGGTCGTCGAGTGGGCCTTCCATCGGGCTGGACCAGGTATACTAACATCGGGTACCCGTAGGGCATATCCATGACAGTAGGCCCCGAGTCTCCATCTGAAACGTAGATTCGGGTGGAGACTTAGTTGTCTTGAACCTTGTATTTGGATGTCGGATTCGAAAGTTGTGTCGAGTGCGAAGCACTTCACTCGGAAGTTCAGGGTCAGCTGAATTTGTTCGGCTGTTGTAAAGGAATCGACATCATGGACGTAGTCAACACAATGGACTATAGGGTGCGCGACCAGCGCTCCCTATGGGAGTAGCCCCCGAGTGTCTGTTCGAGTCGTAGCAGAGACTTTAATTCAGCCGTTGTTTGCTTCAGGTCCGTAGGACACAAATTTTTCGGATGCTTAAATCCATCCTCCCTATGGGAGCCCCCGAGTCCGTAGTGGAGTCGCAGGCTCGACGTAGGACTCGAAGAATAGCTTTGCAGTGTGATATCCTTATTATTCTTCGGGTGCGCGGCCAGCGCTCCTGATAGGAGTAGCCCCCGAGTAGTTGCTCGAATCGTAGATTCGAGTGAGTACTTTTAGCTGTCAGCCGAAGATTTGCTGTGTGCGCGACCAACGCTCCAGTTCGGACAGAGACTCGAGTCTTGTATCGAAGCGTGCTGCTGATCCGGAAGTACATCGGGTGCGCGACCAGCGTCGAATCTGTGTAGCATCGGGCGATGTAAACATCCGAGGAGTGACTCGATTCAAGTCTTCGGTGTATGGCGTAGCCAGCTGTTTTGTCGACTCCTGTTGGAGAACCTAATAGAATAGCTCGGCGCAGTTGTCGTCCTTGTAAGCTGCAAAAAACATTAAGAATTTATGAAGTACTTGTATCTTGGAAAGAATATTTGCCTGTCGGCTTGTATAGTAAGATTCTGGTGCCGATCGAGTCGACACTGTTGCACTGTATGCTAGGACTTTTCGTTAGCCTGATTACCCTTAGTCTCAGTACCTTGCCGAGGCACTCGGAGTTCAAGGATTCGACGATCAGGCAGAATCAGCTACTCGGGCTGTCGCGTTCGAGGTGCTCGATTGCGTGGAGCCGATGGCACATTAGGTTACTCGAAGAGGGCGCAGCCCCCGAGTGTTTCGAGTGCGAGTTAAAAAAGAAATCAACTCTAAGTAGAGGGAAACTTAGCTTTGTTGGTGGTTGTCGTGGATGGAGTCGACGCGGTAGCAGGTTGCACGCGGACGTGGTCGACGCGGCGAACCATAATCATAGCGGTGACGGGTTTTCGAAGTTGATGGTGGTAGAGAGCTCCGCATCCGAAGATTGTTGCGGTCGAAGACCGCACCGGGTCGCCACATCCGAAGGATGTATTGGGTCATCGCAGTTGAAATCCGCATCGAGTCACCGATGCCTAGGGATCCCCCGAGTCGCTGGAGCCGAAGATCGCAGTGGGTTGCTGGAGCCGATGCGGCCGGCTGCCGCAACCAAAAATCACATCGGATCGCCGCAATCGATGGTGGTCACGGGTCATGTTGCGGACGGAGTCGACACTCCTTCCAAGGGTAGGAAATAGGAACGGGTAGTGCCCTGATTTCTCCTTAGATTGAGACCGATCTGCTGCAGCTGACGTGAATTGACGTGCCTTGATTTTGCCTTTGCGTCCGAGTCCACACCTTCGGAACTTGATTCAGGGACATACCGAACATTAATCGGTTTTGATTTGGAGTTGATCCATCACCTTATTATTTTCATGGGTGCTGTCATACCACGAGTGTTTGAACATGTATGTGACGCGATGACCACTTGAACAACTCAGCCTTGATGTGGGACATGTCCTATTTGAACTCAGCTTGGCTTACATCTGGTAAGTATACTTTTTTGCAATCGATGCACGCGACAGCGTCAACGTCCAGCCGTATACATTGAACGAGGCATCAATTGATCTTTGGATGACTCCAGATTGATTTTTTTTGTGTGTGCATCAGACCCCAAAAACTTTTACGGGCCACAAAAATCTGAGGAACCGAAGAGCGATGACGGCAGATCCAATCAGCTGAGCGAGAATATGGTAGTTGATGTTGAGCCCCTAAGTTCGTGCCGGCCGCCGCGGAGACTTTGATGAAAAAATCCAGTGTAGCAATAAGTAGATGATCCGATCAGACGAAATCTGGTCGTTTTTTTATGACAAGGGATCCGAAGTAGATCTGCTTCTTGATGTTGGCAAATCGTAGATTGTTGATAATGGAACCGTCACAATCGCACAATCAGCGTCCCCAATTCCCACAGACGGCGCCAATTGACGAGGTTTAATTTCGTCAATGCCCATTGTTATGGACTTGAGTTTTGGAGAAGATGGGGATGCTGGAGATCGTGGCACGGTTAACAGACAAGCAACCAGGGGACACGAGATTTACCCAGGTTCAGGCTCCCGGAGGGAAAACCCTACTCCTGCTTGTCTGCTCTTTGATTACGGCGGAACCGAAGGTTACAGGGTGCGCAGATTCGATCTGGCGTGGATGCGTGTGCGAGAGTACGAGTTGAGTTATCTAGATCTGTAGATCTATCATGGAGGTGGAGATCGTAGATCTATCTATTGGGGGGTTATGGCGTCTGTAGGTCGTGCCCTCCTCGTTGGACCCTCCTAGCCTTTTTATATGGGGAGGCTAGGTCTCGGGTGCCAATACGAGTAGGTTACAAGTTGTATTCAAACTCTAGTCTTGAGGTTTCCTTGTCTTGTGCGCTTGGGAGTCCGTGTCCATATGGGCTTCATAGCAGCCGAAATGTCATAGGCGTCATGGACCCTGGCAGGTCGTCGAGTGGGCCTTCCATCGGGCTGGACCAGGTATACTAACATCGGGTACCCGTAGGGCATATCCATGTCAAGACCCAAGGGGAAAAGGTGGCCCTCCTCAAGGCCAACTACGCCGCCAAGAAGCGGAACACAGATCTCAAGTTCCTGATGGGCGGCGAGGACACGTCGAAGATGAACTCGACGGTCAAGGCCTGGTACATGGCGCAACACCAGGCCATCCTCCAGGGCGAGATCACGCCTTCCGCTGCGCCGAACGCCCCTACGCCGAGCTCTTCTTCTACCTCCTCCAACCAATCGGCGTCCGCCTGCGAGACGGCCGACCCCGCCGCGTCGACCACGCCGCAGGAGCCCATCCCCATCGACGACTGAGAGATGACCGAGTCATTTTCCCTATTCTGTAATAATCTTTCGCCGAACTTATGAACGTTAATTCGAACACCTTTTGGCCGAGCTCTCGCCGGCGCGAACGATAAATATTCAAATGTGTCGTCGTTTTCTGTTCGCCTGGAAACTCGGCATGGGAACGCGAGTGGGAAACTCGGCGTTCCCAGACTGAAAACGAGTTTTGTCCGGCCAAAAAAAGGTCCGGATTTCAGCCTGGTTTCACCCAACGAGTGGAGATGCTCTTAATTCTCGCTCTTTTCCTCATCATGATTTGCGTAGATTGTTTCGATTTGTTCTGTATTAGTTGTGGCGCTGACTAAGATAGTACAACTGTCTAGTACTTCCTCCTTTTGAAATTATAGGTCTGACACGTATACCTAGGTCGTTAATTAGACTAATAAAATATAAATTATGTAGCATAAAAATTATAGCATTAGAAAATATAGCATCTAAAGTTTCTAATGGTATAATTTTTGTGTTATTTTATTTTTATTTTGTTAACCAAATTGGCAACCTAATTGTTAACCGTGTGTGATCTATAATCCCAAACGAAGGAAGTACTAGTTATAATGCTAGGGTATTTATTGCGGTGTGACCCATTTAGGACACCCAAACGGTCCAATTCGATCTGTTTGGATTGGCTCCCTAACATGAAATAGGTCGTAATCCGGCTGCCCAGGCCGCTGCGCCCAATAGCGTGACCCATTTGGTCTGCAATGGCCATTTTAGCCATGGCTAGCCAGTTGGCAATTCCATATGAATATTTCACCAAAGTATGCACACACAAATAATGTGGTTACTAAATAAAGTGGCAAACATGTGCCATTTCCCTTCAATCACCGCAAAAAAGTGGTACTTTCCTCCTAAATGTGCAAAAATGAGATAATTACCATACAATGTGTCCAAAAAGTGGCAAGTTTTACCCAAAGGGCACACATATATGCCATTGCCATTCAAACATCATGAGCTCGGATGATCTTTTGCTTCTTCTTGATCCAAACCCTTTCTTCGGTGTTGGCAATGCTCTCCAAGTCGGTCATCATGATCCGGTTCGCCTCACCCATGATCTTGGCTTCAGCCTCCATGAGCCTAGATTTGGCATTGGTCTTTTCCACCTCAAGAGATCACTTTTGGAGATCAATAAAGCTCTTCGTGGTGGCATGTTTCTCCTTGCGCCACCTCTCTTCCCTCTCGATATTGGCCTCTTTCTCTTTGCGTCACCTCTCTTCCATCTCAATATTGGCCTCTTCCTTCTTAGCGGTCAACTCCATCAAGGTTTCTTGGAATGCCAACGAGGAAATTTGACGGTTGATGTCGGCCTTGGAGGACTTGTGGCCCCTTGGCCGGCTGGGTGATGACCCGAATAATAGGAACACTTAGAGGACTGAATTGTGATGACTGTTATTGCATAGCATGCATTTGCAAAAGTGTGAAAATTTTAAAACTTTGGTTAAAGAGGATACAAGTGATTGAGATTGAACTCTAGTGTTGAAGTTTGACTTGGTCAACACTAGGATTGGAATTCAAAAGTATGGTGTCATGACATGGTTGCAGCGCCTTGATCGCCATCGAGAGCTCCAATAAAAATATTTCACAAACTTACCATTTCAATGTCACGACACTCGTACTTGCAAAATAAAGTTAGACGCTTCTATTTTGATGGTGTAAGTTTTCTGTTTTGAGATTTTTATATGAGTAGATCTATCGTGTACGTACATATAATAGGACAGTTTAGATCTACGTAGTTATGAATGTCAAACCGAAAAACTCACAACCCGAAAGTTGTGTGATATGGCTGGAGAGGAAGGTGGAGGAGGCAGCCGGCAGTGTGGAGTGGGCCCCACCTCACATTCCAAGCTAACCTAGGTCGGCTGACGGCAATGGGAGCCCTCCCACCCCGCGAGTCTAAGCCCCTTAGGGCTAGAGGCCCCTCTTGGGCACTTTCCCTTCCGGGAAAAGCCCAAGTAGGTGGTTGCCCCTTTTAGTGTATTATTAAATAATTGTATTTAATAATTAATTCAATTACTTAATATTAAAAACCTATTATTTAATCTCTTTTATTTGAAACACCTTTCTAACTCCTTCCGAACAAATTCGGTATCTCCCTGGAACAATTCTGGTTGTCTCTTTCTTCTTTTTCTCTTCCGGTCTTGAATCAACCCTAAGCGTCTCTATCCTTAAGTGTGAAACCCTTACGGTTCAGGAATGCTCATACATGATCGAGATTTTCTCGAATCAATGACCAACAGCGGTGTCTTGAAACTCATGATGATCCCCATGCATTCCACGAATAACTTGATCGCTTGAACCTAGACATCGAGTCTCATTCCATTTTCCTTGTGATACCTGGTTTGTCTAAGATCCGGTCTCTGGTATCGTTATACCCAGTTCGATCTTGTTACCGACAAACACATTTACTTGTTCCCCTGATATTACATCCTCGTGACCTAGTCTTATGCTTGCAAGCTTATTGGTGTAAGTGGGACCAAAGTATCTATCCGTCACTCGGATAGGCAAATCCTGGTCTTGATGCATACGCCTCTACATATCCCTCTAGAATACCCAACACACACCTTACCCTGTTACGGTGTGATGGTTGATGCAATCTAAACATGGCAATAATGATTAAACATGATCTCACGGTCAAAGAATTGAGTTACACCTCTTTAGCGGTTATCACAATGTAGAACTTTGTACTAAGATCACATTGCAATATCACGGTTGGGTGTGTGTCCATCACATCATTCATCCAATGATGTAACCCCATTATCAGTTGATATAAATGTCTATGATCGGGAAACCTCGATCATTAGCTGCCCAACGAGCTAGTCTTGCTATAGGATACTAGGGACTCTGTTTTGTTTATATACCATATGTGTATTAATGTTTGCATTTATTACAGTTATAGCTTGGTACACAACTATTATGAACATATGATATATATCAATAAAAAAAACTTTATTTCTGGCCTCTAGGACATATCTTCTTTAATAACGAGTTAGTGTTGTCTGCAAAAATATCATGAGATTGTGGGCTATAGACTCGGGAATTTTTTGTACATCACTATTCTTTCGCACACTTTTTTCCTGTTTGCTTTATCACATATTTTTTATATCGATAGAGGTTGGGCGGACGGCACCAAAGAGTTCATGTTACCGGTGTTTGCGAAAGAACGCCCCTAGAATTTGCGCCTAAAAACGTTCAGGTTTATGGTGCGTGACTCTTTTTTCGCACTTATCTTTCCTGTTTGTTTTCTGAAGTCTTCATCACTTTTTTATAGCCCCACGGAGTCGTGCACGGATGGACTTAAAAACACTAGTGAGGAAGACCAGGAAGGACATCACGAAAGGCGATGTTATGTCTCGAAGCGTCTTCCTCTCTTTCCTTTCTTAGTTTTTACAGACGTTCGCTACTGGGGGAGACTTCATCTTCTTGACAACCCAAAGGTAGTAGGAACTGGCTGCGACGACGGCAACCACCAGGCCCACCTTGGCAGCCGGGGGAACTTCCGCCCACCATGAACTCACGTCATTAAGGTCCGGGTAGTCGTAAAGTGGGAGGCTCGCTATGACCTGCCAACACGACAGTAATAAATAATGGCATGATAAACAAATGATGTGAGCTAGGGGGGCCATGATCCCCCTAGCCATCAACTAAGCTCAGCCTCTTTTGAGTGTAGACTCCTCGTCTTGACATGTTTTTTCATACCAAAAACAAGTTGCTGCTATGCTATTGAGAACTAGGGAAATAAACAACAAGCTAATGAAGCACACCTACGCCACTGATGTCGTAGGATGTCACAATCTATTTCCTCCGTCCTAAAAAAATATGTCATGAATTTATCTAAATTTAAATGTATCTATATACTATAAAAAAATAACTGGATACATTCAATTTTAGAAAAAAATGCGACATTTTTTTAGGACAAAGGAAGTACCAATTAAACTTAGCACTCCTACAGAATGGGATCGAGGAATTAAACCATTCTTTCCTTCTCGCATATGCTTGGCTGTCCCTAATTAACAAGCCTGCCCTTCCTTGTTTTTGTTTCTTGCAAATCCATAGACAGAGTCGACTAAGAGTAATTCTCAGCGCTTGTTTTCTACCGTACGATGTTAATCATCTTTGTTATGTAATCTCTGTTGTTTTTAGGCATGCGCTAGGCAGTGGAGGCAGCCGGGTAAACAGCCGTGCAGTGGAGGCAGTCTAGGAGCTGTTCCACACTTCCATTGCGGCCCTCACGTACCGCATTGGCGTAGGAAGTCTTGCGCCGAGACTACTAGCGGCCTGCAGAGACTGCCCCAACTGTTAGGAATAAGCACGTCGTAGTACAGGGTACGTATCCGAGTAGACACGGGTAGCCGAATAGAGTAGGAATTAGATGTCCTAATCCTATTAGATTAGCTATACTAAATCTGCTATATATACGTGTGTAAGGCCCCTGTAAAAACACCACCGTGAGCTATCAGAGAAATAAAGAAAGAAGACGCACGATATGTGCGTTTAGCTATCTAATTGATTCTGTGTGCGTTCAAGCGATTCGTGTTGTGTGCGTGAGCTGTCAGCTAGAAAAGTAATCTAGCTAGGCTAGCTACGTACGTGTACACTTGTCCGTCTCGCCGGAAATCGTCTCGTCGGAGATTTGCTTGTACGTGCGTATACTTTCGGAAAGCACTCGAAGTATTGAAGCGTACAAGTCGGGCAATTCCAACAATTGGTATCAGAGCAAAGGTCATCGTTCGTGATCTACTGAAAGTATTAGGAGGTCATGGCGATGGTGAAGTTTGGCGAGAACTCGGCATCGGCACCGGTGACAGAGACGGTGGGGGCGGCTTTGTATCCGCGCCTCGATCGCAAGGACTACGGGCTATGGGCACTCAACATGGAGGTGGCCATGGAGGCTCAGGAGGTTTGGGAGGCCGTCGATCCAGGAGGCAACGAGTACGTCAAGGGAGGCGCGAAGTACCGGAAGGATCGCCAAGCGTTAACGGCGCTCTACTCCGTCGTGCCGAAGGACGTGATGCAGCACCTCGTCGGAAAGAAATCGGCGAAGGATGCATGGGAGACGATCAAGATCTTGCACCAAGGTCATGCCCGCGTGAAGGAAGCGCATCTTCAAACTTTGACAAAAAGCTATGAAGATCTGAAGATGGAGGAGAGCGAGACGGTTGATCAGTTTGCCGCCCGTTTCGTTACCCTTGTCAACGCAATCAGGGGATATGGCGAGAAACTGGATGAGATCAAGAACGTCAGAAGGTTCCTGCGTGCGGCGCCGGCGCGCTACATGCAGATCGTTACATCGATCGAACAATGTCTCGACCTGAATACATTGACGGTTGAGGATCTCGTCGGAAGATTCAAGGCACACGATGAGAGAATCCGGATCAGCTTCGGTGATCCAGAACAGGTTGAGCACCTGATGCTCACAAAGCAGCAGTGGATGACTCTTTCAAAAGAAAAGCAAGGAGCCTCCACGAGCGGCAAGGAGAAACAACGCCCAGCGAAAAAGTATATCGCGGGGCAGGAGGATGAAGATGACGCCCCGCCGCGGAGGAAGTTTGACATAAAGAAAGTAAGGTGTCATAACTGCGGCGAGCTCGGTCACTTCAAGGCTGATTGCCGGAAAGCACCAAAGGAAAAGGAGAGGGCTCTCATCGCCCAGGAAGAAGATGATGGACCGATGATGCTGATGCTCGAAGTAACTGAGTTAAAGGATGAGGAGGATCCTCCATCACCGGCTATGGAGATTGTGGCGCAAGTGGATCACGATCTACCGTGTGTGCATCATGAGGAACAAAGTGCCCCGTTCCCATGTGAAGCCACGTTTGAGGCAAGTGAAGCCTCGGAACCTGTTCATGGCGATCTATGCGTTGGAATCTCACCCGCAACTCCGTCTGGCAATAAGTTCTTCATGCTTGTGGTGGATGATCATAGTAAATACATGTGGATTGTGTTGCTGAAAAGTAAGTATCAAGCTCAACAAGCATTCGAGAAGATCAAGGAAGCCGAAGAGTTCAAGGTGGAGGCAAAGATAAGAGCCCTACGCATTGATGAGGGGGGTGAGCTGCATCTAACTGTGTTGACCATGGCACGGAGCATGATGAAGAGTAAAGGCTTGCCAGGAAAATTCTGGGGTGAGGCAGTCAATACGGCTGTGTATTTGCTGAACATGGAATCTACTGAGAGTGGAGTTGGTACAACACCGTACGAAGCATGGTACGGATGGAAGCCCTCGGTTGATCATCTTCGTACTTTTGGATGTGTGGCGCATGTAAAGGCGGAATTGGCGGAGCAACGTATTCCGATGATCATGACAGGCTATGAAGGCTCAAAGACATACCGCTTGTGCAATCCTTATACCAATAAGGTGGTTTTCAAGGGAGACGTAATCTTTGAGGAAGACAAGTCATGGAATTGGGGCTACAACGAACCGGAATATTCAACTTTTCACGTCACGTGGGATCTTGAGTATGAAGAAAATATGGATCAACCAAGCTTATCCTTGTCAGCAAGTTCGGGCCCAGAAGATGTAGAAGGTCTAGGGGGAGCTCCAAGCGTGGACACCAGGCCAGAAGCACTAGGGATTCTCCCAGAAGACAAAGAGTTTGAAGAAAAGGCTAGTTTGTGGCCAGAAGATATGGAACTGGAAGGGTGCACAGATGCATGCGTAGCGATACCTGCACTTGTTTGCCCAGCAATTATAAGAAAAGAAGGGGGAGCTAAAGTGAGCCCAGCAAACAGGCCAGCAAGGCCAGAAGGCGATGGTCCAAGAGTGTGGACTGATGGCCAGATAGATGGAGGAGACCCAACAATAGGGGGTGCAGATCCATCAAAAGGCTTTTCACATGGTATAGAGAAGCTAGAAGAAAACCAATTTGAGTTACCTCCTACTTATTTGTTCTATTGCATCCAAGAGCACCGGCAAGTAGTAGATCAAATATGTGAGGCATCGATGAGAAAGTACTTCATTGAACCAAGTATAATGTCTCAAGGCGCGGACAAAAAGGACAGTCGGCGTGAAGGCATGGAGAAGGACGCGGACAAAAAAGGACTGTCGGCGTGAAGCCATGGAGAAGCCGACAAGAGCAAAGACGGCGACATGGGTGCCACAAGAGACGACGAAAGCACTGTCGAAAATGATGGTTGAAGTGGCGAAAGTAAAGCCAACAGTAACGCCTACGCAAAGTAGCTGGCGTATTTGGAATCCAGGTCGGTGTAGAAGAGAGCACGTCGTGCTTAGGGGTGATTGTTAGGAATAAGCACGTCGTAGTACGGGGTACGTATCCGAGTAGACACGGGTAGCCGAATAGAGTAGGAATTAGATGTCCTAATCCTACTAGGTTAGCTATACTAAATCTGCTATATATACGTGTGTAAGGCCCCTGTAAAAACACCACCGTGAGCTATCAGCGAAATAAAGAAAGAAGACGCACGATATGTGCGTTTAGCTATCTAATTGATTCTATGTGCGTTCAAGCGATTCGTGTTGTGTGCGTGAGCTGTCAGCTAGAAAAGTAATCTAGCTAGGCTAGCTACGTACGTGTACACTTGTCCGTCTCGCCGGAAATCGTCTCGTCGGAGATTTGCTTGTACGTGCGTATACTTTCGGAAAGCACTCGAAGTATTAAAGCGTACAAGTCGGGCAATTCCAACAATTGGTATCAGAGCAAAGGTCGTCGTTCGTGATCTACTGAAAGTACTAGGTGGTCATGGCGATGGTGAAGTTTGGCGAGAACTCGGCATCGGCACCGGTGACAGAGACGGTGGGGGCGGCTTTGTATCCGCGCCTCGATCGCAAGGACTACGGGCTATGGGCACTCAACATGGAGGTGGCCATGGAGGCTCAGGAGGTTTGGGAGGCCGTCGATCCAGGAGGCAACGAGTACGTCAAGGGAGGCGCGAAGTACCGGAAGGATCGCCAAGCGTTAACGGCGCTCTACTCCGTCGTGCCGAAGGACGTGATGCAGCACCTCGTCGGAAAGAAATCGGCGAAGGATGCATGGGAGACGATCAAGATCTTGCACCAAGGTCATGCCCGCGTGAAGGAAGCGCATCTTCAAACTTTGACAAAAAGCTATGAAGATCTGAAGATGGAGGAGAGCGAGACGGTTGATCAGTTTGTCGCCCGTTTCGTTACCCTTGTCAACGCAATCAGGGGATATGGCGAGAAACTGGATGAGATCAAGAACGTCAGAAGGTTCCTGCGTGCGGCGCCGGCGCGCTACATGCAGATCGTTACATCGATCGAACAATGTCTCGACCTGAATACATTGACGGTTGAGGATCTCGTCGGAAGATTCAAGGCACACGATGAGAGAATCCGGATCAGCTTCGGTGATCCAGAACAGGTTGAGCACCTGATGCTCACAAAGCAGCAGTGGATGACTCTTTCAAAAGAAAAGCAAGGAGCCTCCACGAGCGGCAAGGAGAAACAACGCCCAGCGAAAAAGTATATCGCGGGGCAGGAGGATGAAGATGACGCCCCGCCACGGAGGAAGTTTGACATAAAGAAAGTAAGGTGTCATAACTGCGGCGAGCTCGGTCACTTCAAGGCTGATTGCCGGAAAGCACCAAAGGAAAAGGAGAGGGCTCTCATCGCCCAGGAAGAAGATGATGGACCGATGATGCTGATGCTCGAAGTAACTGAGTTAAAGGATGAGGAGGATCCTCCATCACCGGCTATGGAGATTGTGGCGCAAGTGGATCACGATCTACCGTGTGTGCATCATGAGGAACAAAGTGCCCCGTTCCCATGTGAAGCCACGTTTGAGGCAAGTGAAGCCTCGGAACCTGTTCATGGCGATCTATGCGTTGGAATCTCACCCGCAACTCCGTCTGGCAATAAGTTCTTCATGCTTGTGGTGGATGATCATAGTAAATACATGTGGATTGTGTTGCTGAAAAGTAAGTATCAAGCTCAACAAGCATTCGAGAAGATCAAGGAAGCCGAAGAGTTCAAGGTGGAGGCAAAGATAAGAGCCCTACGCATTGATGAGGGGGGTGAGCTGCATCTAACTGTGTTGACCATGGCACGGAGCATGATGAAGAGTAAAGGCTTGCCAGGAAAATTCTGGGGTGAGGCAGTCAATACGGCTGTGTATTTGCTGAACATGGAATCTACTGAGAGTGGAGTTGGTACAACACCGTACGAAGCATGGTACGGATGGAAGCCCTCGGTTGATCATCTTCGTACTTTTGGATGTGTGGCGCATGTAAAGGCGGAATTGGCGGAGCAACGTATTCCGATGATCATGACAGGCTATGAAGGCTCAAAGACATACCGCTTGTGCAATCCTTATACCAATAAGGTGGTTTTCAAGGGAGACGTAATCTTTGAGGAAGGCAAGTCATGGAATTGGGGCTACAACGAACCGGAATATTCAACTTTTCACGTCACGTGGGATCTTGAGTATGAAGAAAATATGGATCAACCAAGCTTATCCTTGTCAGCAAGTTCGGGCCCAGAAGATGTAGAAGGTCTAGGGGGAGCTCCAAGCGTGGACACCAGGCCAGAAGCACTAGGGATTCTCCCAGAAGACAAAGAGTTTGAAGAAAAGGCTAGTTTGTGGCCAGAAGATATGGAACTGGAAGGGTGCACAGATGCATGCGTAGCGATACCTGCACTTGTTTGCCCAGCAATTATAAGAAAAGAAGGGGGAGCTGAAGTGAGCCCAGCAAACAGGCCAGCAAGGCCAGAAGGCGATGGTCCAAGAGTGTGGACTGATGGCCAGATAGATGGAGGAGACCCAACAATAGGGGGTGCAGATCCATCAAAAGGCTTTTCACATGGTATAGAGAAGCTAGAAGAAAACCAATTTGAGTTACCTCCTACTTATTTGTTCTATTGCATCCAAGAGCACCGACAAGTAGTAGATCAAATATGTGAGGCATCGATGAGAAAGTACTTCATTGAACCAAGTATAATGTCTCAAGGCGCGAACAAAAAGGACAGTCGGCGTGAAGGCATGGAGAAGGACGCGGACAAAAAGGACTGTCGGCGTGAAGCCATGGAGAAGCCGACAAGAGCAAAGACGGCGACATGGGTGCCACAAGAGACGACGAAAGCACTGTCGAAAATGATGGTTGAAGTGGCGAAAGTAAAGCCAACAGTAACGCCTACGCAAAGTAGCTGGCGTATTTGGAATCCAGGTCGGTGTCGAAGAGAGCACGTCGTGCTTAGGGGGTGATTGTTAGGAATAAGCACGTTGTAGTACGGGGTATATCCGAGTAGACACGGGTAGCCGAATAGAGTAGGAATTAGATGTTCTAATCCTACTAGGTTAGCTATACTAAATCTGCTATATATACGTGTGTAAGGCCCCTGTAAAAACACCACCGTGAGCTATCAGCGAAATAAAGAAAGAAGACGCACGATATGTGCGTTTAGCTATCTAATTGATTCTGTGTGCGTTCAAGCGATTCGTGTTGTGTGCGTGAGCTGTCAGCTAGAAAAGTAATCTAGCTAGGCTAGCTACGTACGTGTACACTTGTCCGTCTCGCCGGAAATCGTCTCGTCGGAGATTTGCTTGTACGTGCGTATACTTTTGGAAAGCACTCGAAGTATTGAAGGTACAAGTCGGGCAATTCCAACACCAACTGACTGCCTGTGCTAGCAAGATCTGCTTGTCCTCCATGACGAAACGCAGTTTCTGGGACCTGGCCTCGAGCCCTGCCAATCGGTGACATCGCCGAGCTTGTAACCTTCCTCGGCGGTGACGAACCGTCCGGTCAGCTCTTCGGCCGTGAGCTCCCGGAGGTTAACTGTTTGCTCGATCACCATGGCCATCATCACGTACTTGCACGACACCACACACAGATACTTCAACACGGCATTTTACTCGTCGACGGGATCGCCGAGGGGCTCGAGATCATTCATGATCGCCGTCAGATGGACTATGAAATCGTCGATCGACTCTCCTGACTTGAACCAGAGTTCCTCCCACTCCTGTAGGCGCGTCTGCGCCTTGTCCTCCCTTGCACGCTCGCAGCCGAGGCGTATGGTCTTAATGGTATCACACGCCGTCTTGGCGCAATCCTTGACCACCAACGTTCGCACCAGCTCTGGCAACATGGTGCGGAGCAGCGCGGCCAACGCTACATGGTCATCCTGGTCATTGTCGGTGCCACATCTAAACTACAAGATGCTACGGACCAGACGCGAACAGACTCGCGTTATAGGCCTCTGTTATTCAGCTAAGGAAAAGAACTAAACCTAAGTGAAACACTAATATACCTGATGGAAATTAGGCTATTGTTGACAGCGGAATTACACTCAGCAAGGCATTTCTGAATGCATGAAGTTCTAATGTTGCATTATATTCTTGGTAATTCAGCAAGGCACAAAGTATGCATGCGTATATTTTCTGTTTCTTGCATGCAGTTTGTAGCCATAGAGCTCCGTGGAAGAATTGCAGCCTTGCAAACTTCAGGGTTGCAGTTTGGAGCACTAGGATTTCTGCTTGCGAAAACAAAAACTGATTTAGGCACTTCACAATGGAAATGTGACACCCTTTCTTCAGTCGTATTCAAAAAATTCTCATCTCCATATGTCTATAGCAATGTTCTTGCCAATAATCTGTTACGGGCTTATGAATTGTTGTCTATAACACCTGTGTATTTTAGTGACTTCGTCCAGACACGACTTTGCTGGTTGAGGGTTCCTTACGAAGAATCTTGTCTTGTCTGAACTGAAAAATGTTTACACTTCGATTCACTGTCAATGCATGAAGTCACCATGCTGTTAAGTTGTCGCATGTGGCCATGTTGTAATTTACAAATATATACTTTCAGCTCTGAAGTCACCGTACGTTTCTAACAATCACCGTGCTCTGAAGCCGAGCTGGGGGCGGCAGATCAGGCTGATGAATTAACGCCTTCTTCGGAAGCTGTCGCTCGCAAAGCAGAATGATCTGTGTCATTTTCTATGTCATCAGAGGCTTCTACTGCTGTAATGTTGTTGCGGCCGAAGGTGTATGCACCCTGATGAACCGGGAATCATGCATGGTCCCCTGCTTTGTCAGGAGCCGCCCCGCCGAAGAAGCCCAAGCATCCAGTTCTTGTGTGGCAGCTACCCCATCTCTCCCTTTCTAGATGCCCTGTCAAAACTCTAGGTTGTAATGAACTAATGATCGCCTTATGTTTTCATCCGTGAATTGTTGGTTGTTCGTGTAACAATAATTTATTTATGTAGCTAGCCTCCCATCACCGTGTTGTTAGATATTGCAACGCATTACTGCTTTTATTTTCTCTGGAACACTGGAAACCAATAGGAGGGTTGCCTTTTTTTATGAACTGGAAAAAGACATGATATTTACATGGTTGCAAGTTTGTAACTTGTAAGAGAACTTGCCCAAACCCCTAAGAAGAAAAGGGTATATAAGTAAGAAAGTAAAAGAAACGAACAAAGACGCCAGGAGACAAAAAAAAAGTGAAAGAAAAAAAAAGACCCATGTGCAATGCCAGCTAGCAGCGAGACGTTTTGTGAGTCTTTTTCTTCCTTTTCTTGCAAGGGCGGATCGATGCTCTGGCTCCTTCAATTCACTAGCACAGCAGTAACCCCTTCGTCCTTCGTCCCACTCAGGCACTCACTCTACATCGACCGCCATGGAATCGATCCGTCCTTGCTTCCTTGCTTGCTCTCGCCATGGAATTGATCCGACAGCCGGCGAGCGCACGCCAGCACGGAAGTGTCTTCCTTTCCTTGCTTGCTTGCTTGCTCCTGCCGTCGCGGCTCCTCCCTCGCCGTCTCTCTGCAGTAGTACATATATACGCGCTGCTCCTGCTCTGATAACGCGCGGCGCGGCTGGGGCGATGTGACTCATCTTTCTTTGCTCAGCGGCACGCAGGATCATCTGTCTGTCGCATACGGTTAGTTGGCCGCACGCACTAGCAAGCGTGGGCACTATGAAGGTATGCCCATTTTCCCATATTTTCAATATATAAGCCTAGTCTACTGCTTCATTAATAATTTCATAATATAAGATGTTTTATCTTTTATGGAGCGAATGTATCTAGACAACTTTTTTTCTAAGGAAAAGCCTACTGACATTTATTTCATATGATCAAAGAGAGTTACATCAAGAAGTACAAATGGTAAAACCAACTCTGGAGAATCACCCATCCAGCACCTACTTTCTTTAGAGCTATAAGAAAAACATGCTAACTCATGCGCCACTTGATTAGCTTCCCTTGGACACCACTAGAATGAAACATCATGCGTCGATCCAGGCTTCAGAAAACATTATGCCAGTATTGCCGAGTACGAGAACCAAGCGCGGGCTTGTTGCAAGGCTAGCGAGTGCGCAGGCAGTCCACCCCGGTTCGAGTCCCCTAGGCGATCGAATTAAACGGGGTTTTATCACCTAATAATGTATAGCACGCGAGGGATCATTTTCTAGAGGTCAACCTTTTTGTATTGCTAAGTATGGGTTCCAAATTTCTATATCACCATTATATGCCCGAATTAGTTCCAATAAATCTGATTCAATCGTCACACTAGTAGAAAAAGAGTCATTCGTCCATCCCAGTTCGGAGCATTAATCCCAGTTATAGTTGGACCCGGGACTAATGTGAGCATTAGTCCCGGTTCCAACGGCTAGAACGCCAGCAATCTTTAGTCCCGGGTCAAACGGGACCTTTAGTCCCGGTTTGTATCACCAACCGGGACTAAAAGGGGTGCCCCGGTGTCAATCCCTTTAGTCCCGGTTCGTATCACCAACCGGGACTAAAGGTGTGACCTTTAGTCCCGGTTCGTATTACCAACCCGGACTAAAGAAAGTGGGCAAAAAAAATTAGCGCCATGTATTATTAGCGCCCCTGATAATTACTACTGTAAGCCCGTCGTTTAGGTGATCCGGGTAATTCTTTAAATGCAATTGGCCCCTGATATGATCTTCTACCTACTGCAAACTTTTGGTTACATTGGATCAAAGAGGAACATCGCTGAGATTATTTTGTCTATGTCGCCTGAGACCTAGACGCGCCCATATATTTAGAACGAGGAGTTAAAAAAGAGCCCACAATTTAAGACTCAGTTGGGAGGGAAATGGACTTGCATTAAACCGAACACAAGCAAAATATTGGCACTGTCATGTTTAGTTCTACAATATTACTTACAGTTTTTTTGAGACAACACTTATTTCTAGGACTGCTATCTATGTCACTCTTGTTGTGAAGTGATTACACAGTACTGCTCAATCTTCTCCTTCCGTTTTAAAATATAAGATGTTTTAATTTTGTTAAACAAATGTATCTGGACTTATTTTAGTACGTAGGTTCACTCTAGATGCAAAATCCAACCGAGATGATGTTTTTAACAGTACTCCATCCGTTTCAAAATATAAGATGTTTTAGATTTGTGAAGAAAATATATTTATACTTATTTTAGTGCGTAGGTTCACTCGACTACAACAATGGCGCTAATAATACATGTCGTTTACACAAGGATTCCACAAAACAAATTAGCTCTTTGATTTCAACATACTTAGGCCGTTTTGGATTCTTAAAATTCGAAAAGAAAAAAATATTTCAGAAATTAAATTATTTTAGTATTTTTTTTATGTCATATTTGAATTCCTCGCATTTTTCTGATAATAATGGATATATTATTTTTTAAATTTTGATTTACAGATTTGAAGATATTGTTTATGTCATATTAAATGAATAAATGACAAAAATGAATAAAATATTAATTTAATTAGTTTTTACTTTCATTATAATAAAATGTTATTATTAATTATTTATTGTTGTTTACTAAAAATGGTTGTTCTTAATTTCAAAAAATAAAAACGTGTCACATATCGATATGAGTTAATAGGATTGATATACTAGTCTTGACAACAAGATATAATGGTCCTTCGCGCAGGTGGGAGAGATGGAATGAAAAAGTTAAGCGTGCTGGGGATGGAGTAGTGCTAGGATGGGTGACTAGATGGGAAGTTTGGCTGTAAGTACGATTTGAACTAAGATTAAGTATAATTAGTATTAAAAATAAGAGATGTGAGAGATTAACGAGTCAAATAATTCAAAGGTTTAAGAAAAAATTGAAAAAAAATCAATTTTTTTTTTTTGGAATTTTTTTTTTAAAAAACCTTTAGTCCCGGTTCGTATTACAAACCGGGACTAAAAGTCCTCCCCCCCTCGCACGGAGCAGCGGCCATGTGTGCATCCTTTTGTCCCGGTTGGTGGGGCAACCGGGACTAAAGATTCGGGCTTTAGTTCCGATTGTCCCGTCCTGGTTGGGCAACCGGGACTAAAGCCCCGTACCAACCGGGACCTATAGCACGTTTTCCACTAGTGTCACTTGGGAGCACCCAACATGTTTTAGGAACTCTATGCCTTTGAGAAGAGCCATAGCCTCGGCGATTGCAGCATCTAGAACATTCAGAGTTGGCCAAAACATACCTCCAACAACAACCCCCCCCCTTGTGATCTCGAAGAACAACACCCACAGCACCATTACCACCATTATGAAAGGATGCATCAATATTCAACTTGAAAGAGCCAGACAATGGTTTTGTCCAGGTCACTATCTTTGGTTCCGCATTCGGGCGCGCAACACCAAAATTTGAAGTTAGTGAGTTGATAGCAAAAGCCGAACTCGATGGTTTCGCCACATGTGCTCCATTAACATCATCATGACACTGCCACCAAATGTACCAGCATCCTACCGCAATTGTTTCTTGCAGCCCCAGCTGCCAATAACCGGCGACTTCTTCATTGGATTGCAAAGCAGAGATTAGGTTCGGAGTGAACTTGCTTATTAAATGGCGTCTAGATACATTTTTTTTACAAAAGCTAAAACATCTTATATTTTAAAACAGAGGAAGTAGTTATCATTGGCAACCATAGAACAAAACTTGATCTCAAAGCAAACCCTGAAACTACTGGTTAGGTCTCTAACGAGGAGGCAAATCCCGGTAGATCGATCGGAGGCTTTCCGTGCTCCCGCCCCAGCCGAGCCAGCAAAGAGGAAATGACATTTGCTAACATTATTATATGTGAACGAATGTTTAAATTTTACGCTTGGAAGTTTTGAATACCGAGTCCCCGGAACTAGCATAAGACACAGAGCTAACTAATAGTATGTTATACGTGTACGGACATAATATTTTCTTAATTATATATATAGGTAAAATAACTGGTGCATCTGGTGCCCATGCACCAAATATGATACGCATAATTTTTTTTAAATTAGACATATCTGAAGGTATATATACCTAAGTTACACATACCTAGGTATCACATACCTAAGATATGCATATCTAAATCACATATATCTAAGGTTTACGTATCCTGTATACGTCAATATATATAACTTGCTTACGTACGCTTTAGATATGTGATACGTTGGATAATTAGGATACATATAACTAGGTAGGTAAAATTTGCATACATACACCATCATGTATGTAAGAATTTGAATGAAATACATGTATGGTGCCCGTGCACCATGTATATATTCGTATTTTTGCACTGGATATGCATAATCGTTGTTCAAGTGTAATGACATTGCATTTTATTCCATAGCAGCTTAGGGTTTTCGAGGAACTGGTTGGTGAATTGTGTAATTCTATACACAGTATCACAACTATGAGAATTACAGTTCAGGACTCGGCTAACTATTATATTCAATGGCATCCCAATTTTGGTCCATGTTCAGACCTTGTATAACCACACCTCATAGGGAGTGTCAAAATATAATTGCATTGCCCTAATTTCCACATTAGTTTAGACGTTTGGGTGAACTAGTTCAATGCGTACAACTCTAGACTGGCTAGCATGATAAACATCTATGATTTTGTTTATATCGCAAATTTTTAAGAAAGGCGAACATGAAGAGAATTAATATAGAGTGTAAATCAATCAAGGGGGAGATAAATATATTTTGTTTGACATTGCGGCATGTCACTATTCTTTGTGTCGATATCTTCGTTGTGCAATATGTGGCATATTTGTGAACTTAATCTATGTTCATGTTTGGTCATTTTCAAGTCCTTATGATTCTTACAAAAATGAGTCTTGTCTTACCCGTCTAATTAAGTCTCGATGTAGGTTTTCCAAAGGATTTTTTTCTAAGTCTCAATCTATCTTTTATTTTCTTTGTATTCTTATTAGAGTATACTCTGATAGCAGTTGAGCCCACAACAAGCCCAATACATTGATCGTCAAGTTGCTTGTACCAAACTTACACGGGAGTTGAAAATAATGTCGTCCAGCGACATGGATTCCCTCAGGGATACGATACCCGGGTGGGCCCGGCCCATAAATCCCCTATTGCTAGCATCAGCATGCTTGGGCTCCTCGGGTGCATTGAAATTCCTTTTCACTAGGGAAGATGCAAATGTGCCACCAATGATAATACCTTCTCAAGACTTTCTTTCTTTGTTACATACCGCAAGCAGTAGCAGCACAAGAATATTGACGACACAACAATCTTCAAACGATGTAGAAGATGGTGTTGATCATGCGCCTGCTTTGCCGGCACAATCTCTTCTTCTCGAAGGCGTGGACACTATGGGTAACACCGCACTACATGTGGTCGCCACCCATGGGGAAAGCACAGAATTCTTGGAGTGCGCTGGAATAATCTCCATGAGGGACCAATCCCTCCTGTTTTTGATGAACCAAAAAGGTGAAACTCCCTTGCATTGTGCTGCTAGAGCTGGTAAATCCAAAATGGTATCACTTCTCATTGATCTAGCTAGAAGTTGCAACAGAACAGAGACACTCTTGAGAACAGAGAATGTGCTTAAGGAGACAGCCTTGCATGAAGCTATCCGAGTTGATAATGAGGATATTGTGAAGAGTCTATTGGAGGCTGATCCCCTACTAACTAATTATCCTACGGAAGGCACTTCACCATTATACCTCGCAGTTTTGCAGGGGAAGTATAGAATTGCAGAAATACTATATGATATGAGCAACGGAAATCTCTCGTATAAGGGGCCAAACTACAAAAATGCGCTACATGCTTCGACAATGCAAGGCATAGGTATCATTTTTCCCATTCGTAAGCTTACATACTCAAAATTATCAATGGACCTGATGCATAAATTATATCAAGCTTAGCTCGGTTTAGCCAGTTTTTAGGAGTGAAGTGAGGTAGGCTTGCGGCTGTAGTTGGCCCCTCAGAGGGTCGATCGAGGCAGGTAGGGCACGCTAGCGTCGTCTCTTGCGTCCACTCCTTGGTCTCCCACGTGATGTCGCTGCCGCCACCGGATGTCGCCGCTGCCTCTTCCTCCTAGCCGGCTCGAGCTTGACAGAGTTTTAAGCCGGTCGAGCCGAGCCGAGCCGAGCCAAGCATCATTATTCAGCTTATGAGATAAACAAGCCAGTCCGAGCTGAGCTGTTTTCTAGCGAAACAAATGGCGGCTCGGACAGAGCTAGCCCCAGCTGGCTTGTGTCTAGGCTTACTCTGGGTGTAGATACTATCACGATCAATATTCCTATTAGCCAAGGGTATTTTAACTATTAATCATTTTTAATATTCCTAACTATTTCTTCTAATATATATGTGTGTGTAAAGGAAAAATAATTCTTACTACTGGGTGTAGTTACATCCATATCTTATATACCATGATATAAAAGTACATGTAATACTTTATGAGTTCAAGCATTTTCATAAACTATATCTAAGATACTTCCAATCAAGTTGCGTGAAAAATAACGAGTGGGCCCATAGTTTCGGATATTCACTTCGGCTCCTAGGTGCAAATACACCCATTGTGAGAAAATATATTTCGTAATTTCAAAAAAAACTAAAAGAAATCCGCATATACATTAGAACATTTTATGTTGCTTCACAAGTTTTCGGGATAAAAGAATATTTTATGTATCGTGTATAAAAAGACAAAATGTGTCATAGGAATACGACTATTCACATGACATTTTTTGTCTTTTTTATACACAACACATAAAATATTCTTTCATCCTAAAACTTGTGAACCAAGATAAAATGTTAGAATGTATATGTAGAATTCTTTTTCAATTTTTTTGACATTTTAAAATATGTTTTCTCACAATGGATGTATTTACACCTATGAGCCGAATTGCCGCCTCCCACATAGTTTGCACTATATATTTTTCATATTTATATTAGAAAAGAAGTATATGAAAAATCATACGTACTACCCTAAAAGTATTATGTGTACTAGCAAAAAATATTATACATTTCATACTACCCGTACATACTCTTCGGTATGATAGATATTACCTATATTATGTGAAATTGACACGCATTCGGTAGTCGGGGTGAGGCCGGGGAGCATGTTGGAGTGAAATTAGTATTATACTAGTGTTAATAACTAAAGTGTGAGGTCGATTGGGCAAATAGAGATAGTAGGGTATTTTTAGTACGACAAATTTCCGCCCGTGAAAAGAAGTAATTTTTTTATGGGTAAAACTGGATCTTTATTAGATAGGTACCGGAGGTTCGCGCTCAATTTCCTGAAGAAACAACTTCAGGTCCAAAGTCAAGCCATGTGAAAAAAAAAGTACTCTAACCACCTAAGACATGCATGTGAACTTGCAGCTACACGTTGCTGAACTTTCAATTGCGATACAAACGCTCTCCTCTATGTTCATTCTTTTCATCGTGGTTTTCAAGCAGTATATCGGAATGATGCAAATAATGTATCGTTGGAAAGCTATTTAAATTCTGCATCTTTTAATATAGACCACTTTTCTAAAAATTTAACAATTTCAGAGAAAATTTAAATATACAAAACTATGTTTTTAGAACTTTTTCGTTGTTTCATATATTCCTTCCGTCCCAAGGCTTAAGGCCTATATTTTCTTAAAAGTCAAGATATGAAAAGTTAGACCAAAATTTTAGAAAAAACTATCAAAAACTGTGATATTATATAGATATATCATGTGAATTTACTTCCGCGTGGATGTAAGGTCGCATGCATGAAAACAAAACAAATTCCCCATCACTAACAAACTATCATATTAATTTTCAGGGATAACTAAGCTTATGTTGACGTGGAATAATGTCCTTACTGCGCAGCAGGATATAGATGGGAACACGCCTCTTCACTTGGCATCATCTTTCAACAGGCATCAGAGTGTATTCTTGCTATTGTTCGAAGCTAATCCAGCACCAGTGTACCTGTCCGCCGGCAAAGAAGGATTGTTCCCCATACATGTAGCTGCCTCCATGGGTGCGCTAGGTATCATACGCATTATTCTTGACAAGTATCCTACGAGTGCCGGACTGCGCACTGCTCAAGGACAGACATTCCTTCATGTTGCTGTGGAGAAAGGAAGATTGGACATCGTCGAATTTGTCTGCGGCACTGTATCTTTAGCATGGATTCTTAATATGCGAGACAACGATGGGAATACTGCATTGTATTTAGCCGTCCGGACCAGGAGGCTTCGAATTTTCTGTTCTCTCTATGGGAATAAGGAAGTGCACTTAGGTTTAGCAAATAACAGAGGGGAGACTCCCGCTGATCTATCTCGAGACTTGCTTCCTCTTGGGGCACATTATGAATCGGTAAGATACATGCACCACTACTTATTTCTCATGATAAACAAAACAATATGCGCCTAATTGTATACCCCACATCTCTGTTTCATGTTTTTAGAGCACGGCAAAAAACATATATCTGGCTCTCCAAGATTTTGGTACTAATCAGAGTGGTCTTCGCTGGGATCAGTTCGAAACAAAATATAGTAGTCTTGAATTAAAACTAATTGACTGGGACAGAGAAGAAGAGAAGGTGAAAGATTCAAGCCAAATACTAGGCGTTGGTTCAGTTTTAATAGCATCTGTGGCGTTCGGTGCAACTTTTGCTGTCCCTGGAGGTTTCATTGCCGATGACCATACAAATCGAGGTACACCAACACTTGCTGGGAGGTATACCTTTGATGCATTCATGATGGCGAACGCACTAGCTTTTATTTGCTCATTAATAGCTACCATTGGTATCACAACGTCCGGGTCTTCTATGGCTGAAATGAGGAGCCGCCAAATCCACTTATTCGCATCCGCGCTCTTCATATCAAGTTCGCTTACAAGCTTGGCTGCTGCTTTTGCACTGGGTGTATATATGGTGCTAGCTCCAGTCGCTCATGGCACCGCAATTGTCATATGTATGTTTAGTCCTCTCATAGTGCTATATAAGTTTTTGGAAGACTTGATAAAATACGGTATTCTAGCACGACCGTTCTACATTAGGATGGGGTTAATTCAAACACTAAAAAGGTTAGCACTGAGGATGGTTTACATCTTGTTGATAGAACTTTGGCCCTTCATATTTATCTTCGGCTGGGCTGCTATTGCACGGAGCCACCGGGAACACTGACGATGGCTAGAAGCATAAAATTTGTAATAAGATGGTTTTAAGTAAAATATGCTTGTTCAAGTACTATGACCGATTGTTCGTGATCATGAATTACTTCAGAACCTATATTATGTAAATTCTTGTCACCTTTTCTTGTCATTTTTATGTTCTTCAGAGTACTTGTGGATGTGATAATTAAATAAACAACGTTTACCATATCTTTTTTTCTAATGCTGCATTTGTGAAATTGACATATATCATGTCCACAAAGCATGGATGTTTTACGTGGTGTAATATCACAAGTGTATTAGCGGACCAAAATAGTCAGCAGGCTGGCTGATTATATTGTTTCTATTAACTTGAGCATTTCATTAATTGATCACATAAAAGCCGCACTTACAATCTTGCATAAGAGGCTTTCCCACCACACAGGATGGAACACAACCTATAGCATAACAAGCCCGCTCGACTCACTAATCCCTAATCCCTAATCTGGCTAATTCATCAGCAAGCTTGTTCCATGATCTATTGAACTTTGACACGAAAACATCTGGCAGCGAGGACATTATATTTTTATGTCTTGCACGGTACCAGCGATAGAAGACTTGTTATTTTCCTTCATGTTCGGCTCCTTTACCAGGATTGCATTATCACTTTCAACATGTACATTCACATCTTATATATGCTGGCAACAAAGCTATGAAACCACTCTGCATACCAAGCGACTTCTATAGACTAGACTTTTGGACAATGGATTATTGGTCACCATGCCGACATGAGTACCCCTCCTTCTTTATTTCTTGGGACAGCTCCCCAGGACCCTACACCATCCAGTTTAGATAAAGAAGCATCAATATTCAGTTTTTCCCAGCCAGGCTAAGGACACTTCCATGTTTTAGCAGTTTTAATTAGCTGGGTGCTTTGTTGTTTATGAATCGAGCTAGTAGCAACTTGGTTTCCTTTAAGAGCGAATGAGATTCGCTCCAAGGAACCATCCAATGGCCACAAATCCAAGGCGAATGGTGTGGCTCTTTTGGAGGGCACCAATTACATCTTTAGATATCTTTTTTTTCATACGACTCCACTGAGCTGAGCCGGGACATCTCTAGATATCTACTACCATATCACCATTCTTTGATTCATGGAAAGCATCATGGTAGGTGAAAGATCTGGACATGGTGACTCTAATGGCGAGAGCGAAAAATGTATTTAGCTTTTCAATTTTAATAACTACATTTTCCAAAAAAAAAAAATTGAGACTTGCCTTTTTTTAAATTAGTGAATTTTAATGCTTGGCTAGGCCTGCATACAATGCTGGCCCATTATTGCTCGCAGGTGGGCTAAAAGCGAGTAGGCTTTCTAGCCTCCTACTACACAGAAAGCTCCATTTCCGGCCCTGCTGCTGTCACTCCGATCACCATTTGCTTTGTCTCTGTCCGCTCCACCCGGTCAGATCGCCGTGAGTCAGCAGCCGCCAGCCATGGGCGCAAAGGCTGCTTTCCAATCCGACAGAGAGAAAGCAGCGAGACACCTGTGATCCGATTTAACCACCGCGGCGACCAACCTCCTCCACCACCACCAGCAGCATCCTCCCGGACCGCGGATCGCCGTGATGCCGCCGCCGCCGGAGACACAGACGGAGCCGGAGTTCGTCGAGGTCGACCCCACCGGCCGCTACGGACGGGTAACGAAATGAACCCCCTGTTCCCTACCCGCCCGCCCGCCCTCCTCTCGATTCTATTCGATTCGATTCGCCGCCTTCTACTCATTTGGTGATTTGATGCTGATGCGCTGACGCCTTCTACTCATTTGATGTTTCAGTACACGGAGGTTCTCGGCAAGGGCGCCTTCAAGACGGTGTATCCTTTCACTCACGACTTCTTCCGGGCATCGGCGCTCGATCTCTGATTCATTCCGGGCCCTGTTTCACGCTTCCTGACTGACCGGTTAAAGATTTGGTTTCTCAGTCCACCAAGGTTTCTGCCATTTGAAACAACCCCCAAATGCCAGTTGATGCGGTTATTTCCGCTTAGTCTTCCCTGTGGAATTTATTATTATGCCTAGTATATTTGGGGAATCTGAATGATATCTTCCCTGTGAAATACATCTGTCTTCCCTTCACTTTAAATGTGAGTATTGACCTGCGGTTGTTGGCCTACAGTTGCTGCTAATCCTTCTAGTATTAGATATATGCCACTCATATTTGTCTAATTTCGACACGGAACTGCTTTTAATAGTACTTGGTTGTGTTGTCACTGGTTTCTTTCTGTTTACGGCTAGCACCACTCTTTGAGACATGGAATTTGCTCTGCAGTATAATGTGTGATTTTGGTGTATGCTACGAGTCATGCTTGTTTCCAGGTTTTGATGGTAACTGTCGAATTGCTTCTGTGACTGCATTTTATGGTTTTGTTACGTAGTTTTCATGTGTCCGCTTCTGTTTTGGTCGCGCCTTGTGCATCCATGGAACAAAGCCGAGACACAAACTTTCAAATGTTTCGACTCGCGCGCCATGTCCAGAAACAGAATTTTCTACAAAACTTTCTTTCTTTGTTGTGTACCTTTGGCAACCTTTTCTTTGTAGTTTAATGTCTGCCCATATCTTTTTTGTGGACTTGGAATCCTTAATTCAGATCCTGTGACATAGCTACAAGGCTTTTGATCAGCTAGAAGGGCTGGAAGTTGCTTGGAACCAGATCAAAGTGGGCGATATATTGCGGAACAATGACGATTTGGAGAGGCTGAGATCAGAAGTGCGCTTGCTTAAGACTCTCAAGCACAAGAATGTAATCAAGTTCTACAATTCATGGCTCGATAAGAAGAACAACTACATTAACTTCATCACTGAAGTCTTCACATCAGGAACATTGCGCCAGTGCGTTCTCTCATGCCCTTTTTAATTACAGTTAAATCCTTTCAATAAATTTGAACACGTGTTAGCTGGTAACGTCACAAGGTTTAACACTTCTGTCATCGTCCAGGGAAACATATCAGTGTTAACATGTAGAGGAAAAAATATTATTCCCAAACACATCATTTGGATATTGCATATGGCTGTGCCAATAACAGTAGAAAGCATCATCAGTAGTAACTAACTCAGCATGGTTGGTAGAAACTAATCCAACATACTGATGTTGGATATATCTAGGAGGACCTGTATGTCTTTTCAGATCTCTAAACTCTTGATAAGTATTTTTTTCCCCATCTTCGTTTCTTCTTGTAGGTACCGTATTAAACATCGGAAGGTAGACATTAGAGCTTTAAAGAAATGGTCAAGGCAAATCTTGAGTGGTCTAGTCTATCTCCATGGCCATGATCCCCCAATCATCCACCGAGACTTGAAATGTGACAACATATTTGTGAATGGAAACCAGGGTGAAGTAAAAATTGGAGATCTAGGGTTAGCAACCATACTAGATAATGCACGTTCGGCTCACAGTATCATCGGTAAGAAATTTTATTTTCTTAAATCTTCTGTTCTTTCTTTATTTGGAATGTTGGATTTTTCTCATGTACCCTTGTTTCTTTAGGCACACCGGAATTCATGGCTCCAGAGCTCTATGATGAAGAATACGATGAGCTTGTAGATATCTATGCATTTGGGATGTGTTTACTGGAGCTTGTTACATTTGAGTACCCATATTGTGAATGCTCCAATGCAGCACAAATATACAAAAAAGTTTCTGATGTTAGTTTGCTTATCTCTCAAACTAGTTTCCATGTTTAGTCTGCACGGTCGCCGACCATCTATTCTTGACATTTGCATATTCATAACTTACGCAGTGCCAATATTCTTTTTGGTTTCACACCGTGAAATACTATATCAGTTATGACTCTAGTTATGCTTTGGTTTTCTATTTTGCAGTCCCAAGGGATTCTTTTTTCCAAATACATATGAATATAGTTCTTATATAGTTGACAGTAGCTTAAAATATTCTGTTAGACCACCTGTCTTTTAAATTGTTGGTATAGTAGCACAAATTACACCGCATAAAATAAAATACAGCAGAAGTTATAACACCAAGTAGCATTTGAACATGGGACATGTTTCTAAGTGTATTCTATAAATGTAGGCTCTTCTTTGTTCTTCTATTCTGACTGTTTGCATAGAATCTATATTGTTGAGTTTCAGTACAGTTAGTCTTTTAAATAAAATTTGTGAGACTAAACTAGCAATTGCGAGTGTGTAAGCTACTAAAATGGCTCAGCTTAACAAAATGATATTGTTAAGAGTAACTACTTATTTATGCTGACGGGACATTGGCAATTCAAAGATGCAAGAGAACAAAGTTATGTCCTAAATATGGAAAGATAGCCTGTTCTACTCTAAATTCATTGTTTATGTATGCATATACGTACTAGCCTGCTAGGCAATTTCTCGCTTGATTGATCATTATTGTTGAATTTCCTACCAACTATACTAACATGTGACTGTCTTACTCCCTTAATTATGGTATTAAAGGGTGAAAAGCCTGGGTCACTGGCTAAGGTTGAGGATCCTGAAGTGAAATTTTTTATTGAGAAATGCATCACCCAAGTTTCACAAAGGCTCTCAGCGCGGGAACTCTTAGTTGATCCATTTCTTCTAGATCTTGAAGATGAAAGAATATTCTATCCACCGTCAAGTACTAATGCATCAGGTATATCATTAAGCCGAAGACATCTCTAACTAAAAATGCACTATTTAATAATATTGATTTCTTCCCATTCCCATATAATTGTAGCAGAGGCTGATGGCAGTTCAAACCCAAGCAAGAATTACAGATACGATAGAGTACCATCATCTGTTAGCTCCCAGGAACAAACATGTAGAAGTTCAATGACTTGACAGTCACCTAAGCATAATTACCCACTCACATGAGGCTTCTCTCCTAATCATATCTAAATCTTATGGTGGAATGCAGGTAGCGTGGAGGGATCGCATCCAAGTGATACCTACATACATGGCAACATTGATAGACATCCTGTCACTGATCGAGTAATCACAGTTGAGAGTCAGCGGAAAGACCTGAATACGATATTTTTAAAATTGCGGATTGCTGATTCAACAGGTATTTATGATGGACCAGGTTTTAAATTAGCATTGCATTGATAGTTGGTAATTGTTTTTTATGCATTTGTTTTTCATTGCAATATGCAGGTCATGCCCAGAACATCCACTTCCCATTTGACATTGAAGCTGATACTTCGATCAGTGTTGCAACTGAAATGGTTGTACAGTTGGATCTTACAGACCAAGATGTTACGGCGATTGCAGAAATGATAGACGCTGAAATACGAGCACACATTCCTGATTGGTCGTTTGATGAATCTGCTGACAACCAAGCGGATGAAGCAGCTAATTCCGAGACTGGCAGTTCAGAAGCTGATGATGAGATTTCTGAGTTACGTAACGAGTCTGATGCAACGCATAATGGATTTACTCAGGAGCAACTACCTTCTGGACGAAAGTACTGGTCAGACTCACCAAGAAGAGACCTTGGAATATATCACCGTGAGGACGACCAACACACCGGCGATAACATGGAAAACGTGAATTCGAAGGACCATCAATCTTTTGGGACTTCTGTAGAAGATAGCTCTGGAAGAATATTGTCATCTACCGACCTGTCAAACACAGATGCGATCGATCGGAATTCCGGAGCAGGTTCTGTTGGCACTAGCTCTTGCTCTTCCGCTGACGGGCATCTTGTAGCAGACTCTGTTGAAAGCTTAGCAGAATTGTTATCCCAACAACAAGAGGAGCTTAATGCGCTGCGAAGGAAACATAAAGCTGCCATTGAGGTAATCCTGAATGGCGTGCCTGCAGAGCATCGTGAAGAAACCTTAACTAGGTGCAGGTTGAAGGTAGATCAAATGAACATATCAGACGATATTTAGCTATGACTCCATGTATATGCTTGCTGCGTGTTTTTCAGATACCGGCACCAAAGGAGTCACTTAGAACCGTTGTTGTGCAAAGCTGGTTTTGGCCCTTCCATTGTTATTTATTAATGGAATGGAGAAGCTGAAAATTTCTTATGGATTCACTAAGCCCAAGCAAGCGCTGCCTGTAATACTCATCTAAGCTGCTTGGAAGTTTTGGAAGGCAAGAGAAGGTTTCTGCTCATCATGCCACAAAATCCGCAGATACCACCGCCACCAAAGAAATTGTTCATAAGAAGTACAAACCTTTGTTTTTTCTCATCTTTTTTCCTGTAATGTCAACTTCTTTAGATACATGACAGTGTTTTGATCTGTTTGCTTGTCTACAATCACAACATAATGTTCAATTAGTAGAGACCTAAGAGTTGTATGTATGTGTGCACATCCATCCATCCTTCACTTTTATCTCCATGATGACTGATCACGCACACACACACACAAACACACACACACATTGACACGTATTTATGCATTTTTTAAGTGCCAAGTGTGTGTGTGGCATGGAGGATGGGGAGCTGGCTGTGGAACTCTCTCCACTGACTGACCCATCTCATCAGATCTGGAGTTCACAATGATTTGATGTAGCAACACATGCTCCAGTCCAGCAGCATCCACCACATGCCCCAGGTTTCTGTGTCCCCTTCCTCCATTTCTTTTCTTTCTTTCCGGTTAAATTTCCTATCTGCGCCTGAATCTGTGTACTGGGAAGGAAACATGAGGCTCTCCAACCCAGCTGGTAATCTAGGCATCTGCACACAGAATTTGGATCTGTGTTGCAGCTGGGAGTGACATGCGCCACACCCTCCAATGTCACCGCCATGTTCAGTTCAGGGGGTTCACCCGTGCACCAAGGATCTTATCAAACCGAGGCTTCACACAGGGAATGGAGGAAGAAATGCATGTATGTACCCTTAGATATTTTGTTGGTCACTTTCAGAGATATTGAACTTTATGGATCCTTTGCATCAAACTAAGAAACATGCCCTAAATGCCAGATGCACTTGGAAACATAGAGACACCACCCATCACTCACTGCCCCATTTTCACACAATAGAATACTCAATATTGTTAGAGATATATTTAGTAGTAGTAGATTGCACGGGATTAATTAGATTGGAATTATTTTCATATTATCTCTAAGAGGCTTTTTATCCTCTAAGTCTTGTACTATATATTACTCCCTGAGAGGTTTAATACAAACATCCATCATGACAATCTCATATTTTTCGATGGTATCATCATAAACCGATCCAAAAGCTACCCCTCAACACGCTTCCGTTGCGCTGTCCCGGATGGATCAAACTCCATGGTCACTGTTATCCTGTAGCAGGGCTTGTCCGCCGATCTGTAATCGGCTGTCTTGGTGAGTCTTTCCTCATTCTCTAGATCGATTTTATCTCCCTACCGGCCACTCTATCGGTGTTCTCTTTTTTGGTTCACCAATCATAGATCAGGCCGCGTCACCACCACACGTCGTTCGCCCACCTCTACTTAGACATCAACATCGATGGTCTGCACCGCCCCCACGACCACTCGATAGGCTGCCGCGTCCTCTACAGAGGTTGCCGCAACCCTCGACCCACTGTCCCACCTGCCATGGAAAGCTGCAACAGTTGGCCAACTAGGACCGTCTTCGCAACATCCCCACGCACACGTGCCTACCACTGATCGAGCTACATGCTGCCACTACATCGCCCCTTCGGGCCGCAGCGCTGTCGCCTTGGTCCACGCCTACTAATTGCCAACACTCCTCCCAAGAGTGTACGCGTCGGTGGCCTCAAGCCGCTGCATTGACTCGTGTCCTGTAGCTATTCCGCCCCTCGGAACGTAGCATCGCTGCACAGAATCATCTTCATCGTCCACGTGATCGATGTCCCATGCTACCACCATGCCGCCTTCGTCGGCGCGGGAAGCCACCTTTTGCGCATGGTCTTCATCATGCCGTCGGGTTCTTCCTCGCCTACTTCGAGTACCGCCAACGCGTCTCTCTAGGCATCCAACATGATCACTCTAAGTCGTCACTGGTCCACCTACAACTTCATCATCGTCCACTATAACTTCGTGCCAACGCCATCGCCTCGTGCCTGACTGACTGCACCTTCTCGTCTACTCTGACAACCATGAACAACGTCATCGCCTCGGCACCTCTCCTTATTTACCGCTCCGCGCCTCGCAACTGTATGGAGGCCTCCTCTGCTAGTTTCTCTGACATGGCACGGACAACATACTAGTCCTATTCTACACATGCTCGGTGTTGGTAACACCGCCACCTGCCTTCATCCCCAAAATGTTCCTGAACGTGGCATACCCGGTTTGGCGCCTTGCTTATGGCGGCTTCGACAAGATCTTCTTTGACATCGACACCCTCCTCCACGACTGTCTCGATGGCTCCATAGTCTTCATCACCATCTCATCTTTGCACCCATGATTCCTTGGTGCTTCCCTGCACCCGTTGCTTCCTATGTTGCTACATAGACACCGGCATCCCTGACCACGACGACCACGACTGCCTTGACCATGACACTTCCCCACTCTCTCGCTACCTCGACATCGACACTTCCCTGACCACGACTACCGGAGAGTGATATAGATACATTTGATAGTAGTAAAATAAATGGGATTAGATTTGAATTATTTCCACATTATCTATAGGAGCATTGATGACCTCCAAGTCTTGCACTCCCTCCGTCGAGAAATAATTGACTTGGGTTTGTCTAGATTCCAACGTAGCTATACACTATATTTGAATCTACACAAAACCAAGTCAGTTATTTCTAGACGGAGGGAGTACTACTTTATAAGGTGAATCTCATACTCTTACAATACCAGTAAAGGAGACAGAGGATACAAATAATAGAGACAAATTTCATGAAGTAGAAAACAGAGACAACACAACAAATTTGTCCAAAAGTACCATGCTATGCTAGCATCTCTACCATTATTGGTTTGGAAGATATCCATGGTCCATGCACCATGGATGCATTGTATCCTTGCTAAGCTGACTGAGCTAGTATGAGCTATCAGCTAAGTACAATGTGCATAGATACACCAATATAGTTTCCAACCCATGGAAAGAAAATAATTTGGAATGGGATTAGTAATCCAGCAAATGCATGCCAATTATGCATTTGCCTGCTGTCAGTCCAGTCTGCAGCTCTGCATCCAGCCGAGCTGATGATGATGATGATGATGATCAATCCCCCGGAACACACGCACATTAGTTTAGTCACCTCGCCCAGCGCCGAGCTCGTCACCCACCTTATCATTCGCAACCACCTCCCCTCCTCCTCCTCCTCCACTATATACCCCTCTCTTCGTCTCCCCTGCGCCTCCTCTCCTCTGTTTCTTTTCCTTCTTCTCCAGCTCCGGCCGAGGGAGCACCGGCAGTGGCGGCAGCGTGCATGACGTGGCGGCTGTAGACTGTAGAGGATCAGTGGATCAGCAGCCATGCACACGCAGAGGATCAGTGGCGAGCAGGGGGTGCCGCCGCCGTTGCCGTGCGAGATCGCCGTGGACGACATGCCGGCGAGCGGCGGGCACTACAAGCCCGGGAAGGCGGTGACGGCGTCGGTGTACCGCGCCAAGATCGCGGGCCACTCGCGGGTGGTCACCGTGTCGTGGTCGCGGGACCTCCTCTCGCACGCCTTCGCCGTCGCCATCTCCGGCGCGGACGGCGCGTCGGCCGAGTGCAGGGTGGACCTCCGGCCGTGGCAGTTCTGGCGGCGCGCGGGGTCCCGCCGCGTAGAGCTCTCCGGAGGCGGGACCGGCGCGTCGGCGACGACGGTGCGCGTGCTCTGGGACCTGCGCCGCGCGCGGTGGCACGGCGCCGGCACGGCGCTCCCGGACCCGCGCGGCGGGTACTACGTCGCCGTGGAGGCGGCCGGCGAGGTGGTCCTGATCCTGGGCGACCTCCGCAAGGCCGCGCTGCGGCGCGCGTCCCCCAGCGAGCCGACCGCGCTCGCCGCCGTCCCCGTGGCGCGGCGCGAGCACGTGTTCGGCAAGCGGCGGTTCGCGGCCAAGGCGCGGTTCCACGACCAGGGCGCGGTCCACGACGTGGCCATCGAGTGCGGCGGCGAGGGCGAGGACGTGGAGATGGCGATCGGCATCGACGGCGAGGAGGCGGTGGCCGTGAAGCACCTGCAGTGGAAGTTCCGGGGCAACCAGTCGGTGACCTTCGGCCGGGCCAAGGTGGAGGTGTACTGGGACGTGCACGACTGGCTCTTCGCCGGCGCCAACGGCGGCGCGCGCCCGGCGCTCTTCATCTTCCGCCCCATCGTACTCTCCAGCGCGTCCGTGGGGGCCTCCACGCCGCTCCTCGCCGGCGTCGACGGCGCCGCGGGGGCCACCGGCTTCTGCCTCTACCTCTACGCCTGGAAGCTCGACTGATGATGCCATTAGCATCTATTGTCCATCCGACACGAAGTGAAAAAAAATGTGAAACTAAGATGAGTAACATTTTTTTAACGATTTTGTAATTCTTTTCTTTGGAAACGACATAAATGAATATAATTCCTTCATAAAATCTTACACACACAGCTCATTCGTGCATTGTTGATCAGCTCAGTCAGTGAGATCACAATTTGACTGTCATTGTCACATCTCATACTCATACCGTGATTAGTTGCTTAATTAGTTATCCAAGTGCAATGTGTTGGGTGGGAGGCACATGGAGGGGGGCTCATGGAGTGGGTCCCACTGATGTGGTGGAACAGCAGCTGTGCATGGAGACTGACCGATCCCAAAGCAGAAAAATATTGCCACCACAAAAGGTGACAGATTGGATCCACCACTCTAATCTCAATGCTCATGGCCCCAGATAAGTTGTTTTTAGTTTATTGTGTGCCAATCCACATTATTGATCTAGCTAGAGGTATCCTATGTTATGCCCCTAAAGGAAATTAAGAAGTGACATATAGAGATTAGACCCAGTGTTTTGCACAAAATGGGGATGGGGTTTATACCTCCTTTTTCAATGACGGAAGGTGTTTCAGATTTTAAATCTCGATGATATTGTGAACAATTTAGATATAGTTATGTGACAAAATTTCTGTATATTCGATTGATCCATATTAAGTATTTTTTCTATCTTTTGACAACAATGCTTTGTGTTAGGCAATATGCATTTTTTTCTCTAAATGATAAATTTGAATATGGAAGCATATTAAGAAAATGAGGGTGAAGCAAAACATTGTGGAGAGGAAACAATATATATAGTACTTAGTGCACCGCAACATTGTGCTTAGAACAGCTACTTGGGTCTTCATGAGAAATCTGCAAGGTTGTACTTAGCTATCTTCTTATTTGTCGATATCCATCTACGTGACTATGTCCACATATATGTATGTGTGTACCACCCATATGGTAGGACGTGTTGGTGAGATGCTAAAAGGCTGTAAGATTCCATGATGGGAAAACAATGGAGCAAAATGCATGGAGGGATACTTAAACAATGGTCGTCCATTTTGTTCCCTTGCTAGCAGCTTGCATCTAGCTGGTGCCAATCAACCAAGAATGCAAGACTAGTTGATCGCTTCTGAAGGAAAAGATTATATTCTCTGATTGGTGACATTTGTCTCCAAACAATGTTATCTCCACTGCCCTTCCATATAAAATTCATGATATTAGCTATGTTCTATTTATGTTGATACATTTTTTTCTTAACTTTCACATTGTTCATTGGTGATTTCCCTGAACTAAAGAAAAACCTACTATTTAATATAATCTCTGTTGAACAAGGTAACGCGGCAGGGATACATAAACTCCATCTGAAGTTGCATCCTAAAATTGCACAATATTTATTACATGAAACAAAGCAAAACAAGACAAAAGTCCCAACCAAAACGATGCTTTTTGAAGATAGCGATGTTTTTCAACAGAATATAAGGGGGAGGACATTTATTTTACATGGACACGAATCTTGAGGTGCCAACTCCAGATCAAACATAAATAAATCAGCGACAGAGTAGTATATTTGCTGGTCGTTGCTAGCTTCCCCGTTCATTGTCCCGGTCAAATTTGTTCCCATCGTTAGCTACAATACTCCAGATTAACAGTAGCTGCTTTTGCATTGGTGTGAATTATATATTTATATTATTCCACATGTACAGCTTCCTGGCACTCCAGTGAGATCCTGTGTTGTCGGATTCATGAGTCCTGTTTATACAGGAAATGAAACTTGTCGATATACTCCCTTTATCTCAAAATAGATGTCGTGGACAATATTTAATATATAGATTTATTTAAATTTTGTTAAATTCAAGACATCTATTTTAAAACGGAGAAAGTATCTCAGTTCTTTTTCTTTGAGGCGTTATCGAAGAGCTTTTTGCATCCAATCAGGTGAAGAGAGCTGTCGTTTTATTATTGTAGATTGTAGACTAATATGGGCGACGTATCCTATGCATCTGAATTTTTTATGCATCCAAATTTTTATGCATCCGTGCATCTGTCCATCCGTAGCCCTTCGATCCAAATCGTATGCACGTCATTATAACCGTGGCATATTTGCACTAAGACGCCCGCCTCAACACCAAGTTAGTATTATTATTATCTTTATTACAAGAGACACCCTTTGAGATGCTGCCGAGGAAGAAAGCTCTGCCGTTGTCGAGGAAGAAAGCTCCGCCGGCGTTGAGAAGCTACCGCCGTAGCCACCGAGCATAGCATGCTCCTCTGTCAGGGCGCCCCCTCTGTCATGGCCACTAAGTTGGACCCACCCGCCGTCGTGGCAACTTATGTGGGACCCACCTTTCGCGACTAACTGGGCCCATCTGTCGGGCTAAGTTAACTTCTAGTCTAACCTAACCTCACCCCCCCTTTTAAGAGCCAGACAGCCGTTTTCTCGGCGTGGCTATTTCTACGCTCAGATGCGTCGCACATGAGCTATTTCAACCAACGTTATCGCTTTCTGGACAATTCACCTCAACGACGTCGCACAGGAGTTATAAGCCCTCACACCCAGCCCCGGCACATGTGGGTACGATCTGGTTATCCTGCATATTTCCATGCTGTGATCTCCCCTAATCCATGGCCGTTGCGGCCACAAGATGCACCTTAATTATGTGGTCGCCGCCGGTCGCCACATTTTGTGGGTCGCCGGCCGCGCTCTATGACATCTGCCACATTCTGTTGGGTCGCCACAAGATGCAGGTTCTTAGCCTGCAGCCGTGGTTGTGTTGTGGCCGGCGGCCGGCCAGCGGCGGCCGCATTGTGGTCGACGATCAGCCATCGCTAGGGTCTGCTCTAGTATATAGTCAATCAACACTACAGGAGAAGCTGAATACGCCGACGGCCGGGTCCCGTCGGCGCAGGCTGGCCCGACGGCTGCCGTCAGCATATGGCCGTCGGCGTACTGCCCCGTAGGCGTAGCCTCTTCTCCCGTCGGCGTATATAGACCATATGGGGCCCACCTAGATGACTAACGGCCGTTTGGCTACGCCGACGGCTTTACCGTCGGCCTAGATTTTTTCAATTTTTTTTTCCAATTTTTTTTTCAATTTTTTTTTTTCAAATTTGTTTTTTTTTTAAAAAATCAATTTTTTTTAACATTTTTGTATTGTTTAACTTGTTAATCTCACATGGTCATTTTTAATTTTAAGTATACTTAGTCTCAAGTCAAATTGCACAATTAGTCAAACTTCCCAACCGGTCACCCACCTTAATACTACTTCAGCCCCAGCACGCTTAACTTCTTCGTTCCTTCCACATGAGCTTCCGACAAACAAACTAGAACTTGTTGTGAATATTATCATATCAAACCTATTAACCATTACACTATAATGTTAGACATATTTGTTTTTTTACATTCCATACAATTTTTTGAGTAAACAACAATAAATAAGTAATAATAATCTTGAATTCAAATAAAAATAAAATAAATTTTATTTATTTTTCTTTTTTTATTTAAATTTGAATAAGTCATATCTACAAATCCGTAAATCACAATTCGACAAATAATATATCCAAATCGATCAGAAAAATGAGAGGAATCCAAATATGACATCCCTATCATCTATTTAATTATATATCATAAATATTACATATTAGACCAACTGAAACTATGTCAAGATTCATGAAACACCCCGTTTTTGGCACTCGAAAAATAAAAAATGGCTTTTTGGTGCGACGAAAAGGAAAACCACCTCCTGCAACATTGTTCGCCATCCCATGATATACACGAGTGCATAATATGGGCACATTAGCGCAAACTATATCGCGATTCTAGCAATAACATTGGTCATTTGACCTGAAATCCAGAAAACCTCGATTGAGATAGGTCATTTTGTGAAGGGTTTTTTGAGACACGATCAATATATCAAGTTTTATATTTTTCCATGCAACTATGTCACATAATATGACACCACGCAAAGGTTTTTCATTGTTTCGATCGTTTTTTAATTTTTATGCCCATTTCAAACTATCGTCAAACTTTCTAAATCGAGGGGCATAAATATTCTTAGCTCGGGGCTGAGCCTCACTAAACTTGCATTAGATATCTGATGAAATAGCAATTTTGAACCTAAAAATGATTTTTGCAAAAAATCATGAGCATCATATCATGTACATGTAGTTCAAATCTAACTCATTTCCTGCTGATTCGGCAGGAATTTATCTTTTTCATGAGAGGTGAACGAAAAGGTTTGAGATACCCCGGTTGGGAAATTTTCCATTCAATATGGTCTAAATTTTTTAAAAAATGTGGTATTATCATTTTGAAACTTTCATTTGGTGGTTGCTTCACAAAAACACCCCGTTTTTTGCACTTAGAAAATGAAAAATGGCTTTTCGGTGCGACGAAAAGGAAAACTTCCTCATGCAACATTGTTCACCATCCCATGATACACATGTGTGCATAATATGGACACATTATCGCAAACTATACCGCGATTATAGCAATAATATTGGTCATTTGACCTGAAATCCAGAAAACCTCGATTGAGATAGGCCATTTTGTGAAGGTTTTTTTAAGACTCAATGAATATATCAAGTTTTATATTTTTCAATGGAACTATTTCATATAATATGACACCACGCGAAAGTTTTGCATTGTTTCGATCATTTTTTAATTTTTTATGCCTGTTTTAAACTATCGTCAAACTTCCTAAATCGAGGGGCATGATGATTCTTAGCTCGGGAACGAGTCTCACTAAACTTGCATTAGATATCTAATGAAATGGCATATTGTGAACCTAAAAATGATTTTTACAAAAAATCATGAGCAATATATCATGTACCTGTAGTTCAAATCTAACTCATTTCCTCCCGATTCAGCAGGAATTTGTCTTTTTCACGAGAGGTGAACGGAAAGGTTTGAGATTCCTAGGTTGGGAAATTGTCCATTAAATATGGTCTAGTATTATTTAAAAATGTGGTATTATCATTTTGAAACTTTCATTTGGTGGTTGCTTCACAAAAACACCCCGTTTTTTGCACTCGAAAAATGAAAAATGGCTTTTCGGTGCGACGAAAAGGAAAACTTCCTCCTGCAACATTGTTCACCATCCCATGATACACATGTGTGCATAATATGGACACATTATCGCAAACTATACCGCGATTATAGCAATAATATTGGTCATTTGACCTGAAATCCAGAAAACCTCGATTGAGATAGGCCATTTTATGAAGGTTTTTTTAAGACTCAATGAATATATCAAGTTTTATATTTTTACATGGAACTATGTCATATAATATGACACCACGCGAAGGTTTTGCATTGTTTCGATCGTTTTTAAATTTTTTATGCACATTTCAAACTATCATCATACTTCCTAAATCGAGGGGCATGATGATTCTTAGCTCGGGGACGAGTCTCACTAAACTTGCATTAGATCTCTGATGAAATAGCATATTGTGAACCTAAAAATATTTTTTACAAAAAATCATGAGCAATATATCATGTACCTGTAGTTCAAATCTAACTCATTTCCTACCGATTCAGCAGGAATTTGTCTTTTTCACGATAGGTGAACGGAAAGGTTTGAGATTCCTAGGTTGGGAAATTGTCCATTCAATATGGTCTAGTATTTTTGAAAAATATGGTATTATCATTTTGAAACTTTCTTTTGGTGGTTGCTTCACAAAACACCCCGTTTTTTGTACTTGGAAAATGAAAAATTTGTTATACGAAAGTATTTGTATTTTTTATGTATTTTTTTGAATAAAAATATATAATATTTGAGTTTATGTACATATATCTTATTTTTCAGCAAATTTTGATGTATTATATGTATTTTTCTGAATTTAAATGATTTAGTTATGATTTTTCTAAGATTAATGTGGCAAAAAAAGAAAAATAGCTACGCTGACGGCAAAGCCGTCGGCATAGGTCTGAAACCTACGCCGTTGCTCTGCCGTTAGCCCAATGGGCTACGCCGACAGTCATGTTTACGCCGACGACGGCCGTCGGCCTATTTATTCTACGCCGACGGCAAAACTAGGCCGACGGCCCCGACATTTTGCCGTCGGCGTATAAAAAGGCCGTCGGCCTATTTAGTTATTCCCGTAGTGCAATTAGGACGTGTAAGTGAAAATTAGCCATGTATTTTAACTGTGCGTGCGATTCAAATCAGAGGTTCAAGAATGGATGGATATACGGATGCACAAAGCACCCCGGACGCATAGGATATGTTCCCACTAATATGTTACAAGAATGAATAAAAGTCTACTTTCTCAGATATGCATCCACTAGCACTACACACATGCAGTTTAAGTAGTTTGAGGGACGTGGCTTTGTCTCCCTTTCGAAAAAAATGTAGAAGCCGAATATGATCCTCTCATCAAGCCACGATATACACCATATTGGTACAATAAGAATACACCATTTCAACAAGGCCGTTGTGTGTATACAATTTGGTGGTAGTGAGAGCGGCGGGCCCTAGAGAGCTGCCACTTCTTCATTATCAGAATTGATACAATAAGAAAATGTTAATTTGTAGAGTAACATCCTGGAGACATGCATGGCCTAGCACCACATTTTTATTCATTCCACATATTTTTTTATAAATTCCACATTTGGAGAGGAGTGTGTGAATGAGCAAGCTATATATGTGGTTACATATGGGTCTGTTTTGTGACCGGGATCAGCGGAGAGGGGTCTACAAGACTCTAGAGCGCGGCCGTTTGTCCATGTGCAGCCAACCTGTTTTGCTGCGGCAAATCACGAGGACAACCTTGTCCACATCTCATACTAGTACTACTATCTAGCCGACATGTTACATGTACATATTGCGTAGGCATTGACATGTGTGGTTGTTGCTGCTACGCAATGATCGCTAGCTCATATGCACACAACTTCTCGTAGACATATAGTGAGTATAATTTTGACTAAAGTGTGTGCCATGCTCATGTCGATAATATATACGAAGATGCGTCGTATACCAAGTATTTTAAGATGGAAATAAATGAGTTGAGATAGTGAGATACTAGTATCATTTTTTGCTTGATAGATTAACGATGAAGAGAAGTAAGCAAGCACCAACCAAAAGAATTAAAACAGATGAAGAGAAATAATAGGCATAGCTAGGTGGGGCAGTCTGCTTTTCTTAGCTTAGGATGCCTTTGGGGCCGCTTATTAAGGACCATTTGTTGCACGTCGCCCCTTGACTTTTGCACTGCAACCTCTTTCTTCTTTTGAGCAGAAAGTGTTGGTTTTGTGTGTGATCAGTATCCGTTGCTCAAGTTGTCTGATTGGAAGCAGACAGACACTTACTATAGCCTGATGCCTTATGGTGTCAAATACTGATTACTTCTTCATTATTTAGTTATTTATTATTTAGAGAGATCTCTTATGTGAATTTTATCCGAAAAAGCAATCGAGATCATTGATAAAACACTCTGCTCAAAAACATTTGGTGCAATCTTTTTCTAGTGAACACCATATTGATAGATACATTCTAGAGTAGGCCTTGGGTCCAATTGGCCTCACTCATGGGCTCTTCAAGGCCTAGTCGAGGATATATTCCAAGCTATATATATAGATAGCTTGGAAAGGAGTGTGAATATGTGAGCATATACATATGCGACTATTTTCTGCCCGGGATCAGCGGACATGCATGGGTCTAGATTTAGAAGAACCATCTTCGACGCATGCCCCATGTGCAGCCAACCTGTTTTTGTGCCTCGAACTGGAAAGATAACATTGTCCTCATCTCCTAGTAGTACTATAGAGATATGTGTGTGTGTGTGTGCGGCGTAAGCATTGACATGTGTTGCAGCACATACCGATCACAGCTAACACTCTGCTTGTCTTTACGCGATGAATTCGGTATAGTTGTGTGGTATTCTGTTCAAACTGTAAGATGTTCACTTTTTTTTTTTCTAAAACAGATGTATCAATGCGATCCAATAACAGGTACTACGTGTTAGTTTTTTCTGGTTTTTTTTGTAAATACTCCCTCCAATCGATATTAATTAACATGGATCTGTCTAAATTTAGATGTATCTAGACATGTTTTAGTACTAGATACGGCTGAATCTAGACAAATTTGACTCAAGTAATATGGGTCGGAGGAAGTATATTTAACTCTTTTAAAATTGATTTTTTAAAGAACTAAAAGAATCTTAAAGTTGGTGATTTTAAAATCTGACCTTTTTCAAATCTGAATATTTTTAATCCGATTGTTTTCAAAAACCTAACATTTGACAAATATGAACACTTTTCGAAATCTGAACAATTTTAAAATCTTAATATTTTTCAAATCCAAACATTTTTCAAAAAACCTAACATTCTCAAATCTAAACGCTTCTCAAGCCTAAAATAATTTTAAATCAAATCCAAGGAAAGAGAGACATGCTTACTCGATTCTGCTGGCGAACGAGGAAGCCAACCGATAGCTACTGTTCGCCAGTGAGGCGTGCCCCACCTTCGCGAGAGTAGCCGCCGCAGAATGCTTGGGGGAATAGTGTCGCGATCCTTTCCGATGTTGCACCTGCGGATCTGCATCGCCACCTGCGGATCCTCTCTCTCACCGCTCCCGCCGTTAGGCTCACCACCGCCAGGAGTCGCCAACCGTTTCCCCTATTACACAACGACGTTAACAGTCCTTAATAGTCGTGTCAACGTGCTCTGCGGTGGTTGCCACACCGTCCCCAATTGCACCAGACGTTCAGCCTTTTTGAAGCCATGGCTGAACCCACAGATCGGTTAGAGAGAAACCGAGATGCAGCGTCGCCGCCTAAGGCAACTACCACGCCGCTTCCAAGTCCTCACCATCGCCCCATCTTCTCATCTGTGCCTCCCTTTCAAGCGGCTAGCAAGCGCCGCTCGGACAAGCACCGCCGCCCGTCGCTAGGAACCACCAGCACCGTCCCTTGGCGTCCACTCCCGACGCGAAGAGGATTGACGGGGCCACGCGGATCGCCCTCCTTCTTTGGCAGCCTAGGCATGGCCGCCACCGCCGGCGTGGGCGGCTGGTTAGGGTTCGGAGAGGGCGTCCCGAGAGCGTTCTTTTTCCTCATGCTAAATGAGCTGTGTGCTTATGCACTAAATTCTAAACAGTAGCTTGCTAGCTTGGGTAGGAGAGAACATGTACCAGCTGAGAACAACTTATAGCTGGCTGCACTTCAGGATCTTTTTCCTCATTGGCTAGCTGCATCTAGCTAATTACAGTTTGTACATATTTCTTTTCTCACTTTGTATGCATGTCTCCAGTCTTCACTAAATTATATTCTTTCTCTTGTCATCTATATATTTGGGACAGGGTGATGTCGCATTCTCCTTCTCCTCTTCCTCCCGGAGAGTCACTTTTAAAGTTAACTTTACATGCAGGAGTCCCATCTACCGCTCATTCACGCTTTGAGATTGGTGTGTTTGTCAACTTTTTTCCGGCCCGCACAAGGATGACGTCATGCTAATGTCACTAATTGAAACAAAATTAAAACCGACTAAAACATCATTGAAACATTAAAACAGTCCGTGAACAATACAAAATGTTCCATAAGTTCCAATTTGTTTTCATAAATTTCCATCCGTGCCGCGTCGTCGACTCGGCTTGCCTTGCTGCCGCCCTCGTTCAAGTTACATGGGGATGCAGGGACCGGAGCGAGCGATGGTGCAGTCGCTAGGCAAGCATGATCAGGGAAGCCGTGACGACGAGCATGCACGCTGCCTCCACGGATTGTGATTTCTGACCCTGCCCTGAGCTCCGTGGAGGACATCTTCGGGCGACCTGATGTGCCAATCCTCCATGTTCCTCATCGCTAGATGATTTTAACGGATCTGTCTATACTGAACCCGCAACAACTGTGGCTGGCACTGAACCCTGTAGTTCATCCATGTCCTGGTGCTGCATGTCAGATAGCTGCACTGCCTTGTTGTTGTTTGTCGTTCACTCTCCACATAGTTTGTCATTCCACAGAGTTTGTCATCGATCGGTTTATTAATCCAATTTAGGACGATTTGCACGGCCCATAAGACCCGATACATGTTTCAGAGATATGACCAAAAACTCGGTGTTCTCGTGTTTGATGGACGGTCTCATGAGCTATTGCCCATAGTTTTGGGATTCTAGGTGATTTGCATGGCCCATAAGACCCGATACATGTTTGAGTGGCATGACCAAAAACTCGTCATTTGAGCTATTGCCCATAATTTTAGGGTTCAAATGGAATTTGTATGGATAGTAAAACCGGATAAATGTTTAAGAGTTATCACAAAAAACTAGGCGTTTTCACGTTTTATGGACGTTTTCATGAGTTATTGCCCATAGTTTTGGGGTTCTAGAGCGATTTTCATGGCCCGTAAGACATTATACATGTTTGAGAGTTATGACGAGAAACTCGTCTTTTTCGTGTTTTATGGTCGTTTCCATGACCTATTACCCACAGTTTGGTGTTCCTGGTCGGTTTGCATGACCCATAAGACCCGATACATGTTTGAGTGGCATGACCAAAAACTCGTCGTTTTCGCGTTTTGTGGTCATTTTCATAAGTTATTGCCCACAATTTTGGGGTTCAATTAGGATTTGCATGGCTAGTAAAACCAAATAGACGTTTGACAGTTATGACAAAAAACTAGGAGTTTTCATATTTTATGGTCGTTTTCGTGAGCTATTGGCCATAGTATTGGGGTTCTAGGATGATTTACACGAGTAAAAAATTGTCATTTTAATTTTATATGGTCGTTTCATTAGCTATTTCCCACAGTTTTGGGGTTTCAGAGCGATTTGCATGGCCCGTAAGACATAATACATGTTTGAGAGTTATGACAAAAAACTCGGGGTTTTGTGTTTTATAGTTGTTTTCATGAGCTATTTCCCATAATTTTGGTGTTCCGGGTCGATTTGCACGGCCCATAAGACCAGATAAATGTTTGGGAGGCATGACCAAAAACTCACGGTTTCACGTTTTGTGGCCCTTTTCATAAGCTATTGCCCACAGATTTGGGGTTCCACAGCGATTTACCTGATTCGTAACACCCGATCCATGTTTGAGAGTTATGACAAAAACTCGACGTTTTCGCCTTTTATGGTCGTTTTCATGATCTATTGCCCACAGTTTTGGTGTTCGAGGGAGATTTACAAGGCCCATAAGACCTGATACATGTTTAAGATATATGACAAAAAACTCTGTATTTTCGTGTTTTATGGACGTTATCATGAGCTATTGCCTTTAGTTTTGGGTTTCTAGGGTGATTTGCATGAGTCATAACACCCGATACATGTTTGAGAGATATGACAAAAAAACTCGTCGTTTTTGGCATTTTGTGGACGTTTTCATGAGCTATTACCCACCGTTTTGGGGTTTTAGAGCGATTTGCATGGCCCGTAAGACATAATACATGTTTGAGAGTTATGACCAAAAACTTGGCTTTTTCACTTTTTATGACCTTTTTCAGGAGCTATTGCCCACAGCTTTGATGTTCCAGGTTGATTTGCATGACCCATAAGACCGGATACATGTTTGAGTGGCATGACCAAAAACTCATCGTTTTCGCGTTTTTTGGCCATTTTCATGAGCTATTGCCCACAGTTTTGGGGTTTAATTGGAATTTGCATGGCTAGTAAAACCGGATAGATGTTTGAGAGTTATAAGCTAAACCTAGGCATTTTCGTGTTTTATGGTCATTTTATACGACTCATAACACCCGATACATTTTTGACAGCTTTGACAAAAAACTCGGCATTTTCGCGTTTTATCGTCATTTTCGTGAACTATTGCCCATAGTTTTGGGGTTCTAGGGCGATTTACACGACTCGTAACACCCGATGCATGTTTGAGAGTTATGACCAAAAACTCGGAGTTTTCGCGTTTTATGGACGCTTCATTAGCTAGTGCCTAGAATTTTGCGGATCCACGACAATTTGCATGGCCCGTAAGACATTATACATGTTTGAGAGTTTTGAGCAAAAACTCTGTGTTTTCGCGTCTTATGGCCATTTTCATGAGCTATTGCGCACAATTTTGGTGTTCCAGGGCGATTTGGATGGCCCATAAGACCTGATACATGTTTGAGAGATATGACCAAAAACTTGTCGTTTTACGCATTTTATGCACGTTTTCATGAGCTATTGCCTATAGTTTTTGGGTTCTAGAGCGATTTGCATGGCCTGTAAGACATGATCCATGTTTGAGAGTTATGACCAAAAACTCACCTTTTTGCGTTTTATGGCCGTTTTCGTAAGCTATTGCCCACAAATTTGGTGTTCTAGGTCGATTTGCACGGCCCATAAGACCTGATAGATGTAATAGAGTCTCAACAAAAAACTCATCGTTTTCGCGTTTTGTGGCCGTTTTGATGAGCTATTGCCTACAGATTTAGGGTTCTTGGGTGATTTGCATGGCCCATAAGACCCAATACATGTTTGAGTGGCATGACCAAAAATTTGTCGTTTTCGCGTTTTTTGGCCATTTTCATGAGCTATTGCCCATAGTTTTGGGGTTCAATTGGGATTTGCATGGCTGGTAAAATCGGATAGATGTTTGATATTTATGACCAAAAACTAGGCGTTTTCACGTTTTATGGTTGTTTTCATGAGCTATTGCCCACCATTTGGGGGTTCTAGGACGATTTACACGACTCGTAATACCCGATACATGGTTGAGAGTTATGAGAAAAAAATTGTTGTTTTAAATTTATACGGCCGTTTCATGAGCTATTGCCCACAATTTTGGGGTGTTAGGGCGGTTTGCATGGCCTGTAAGACATAATACATGTTTCAGAGTTATGACCAAAAACTCGGTGTTTTCGCGTTTTATAGTTGTTTTCATTAGCTATTGTCCACAATTTTGGTGTTCGAGGTCGATTTGCATGGCCCATATGACCCAATACATGTTTGAGAGGTATGACTAAAAAATCATTGTTTCGTGTTTTATGGCCGTTTTCATGAGCTATTGCCCATAGATTTGGGGTTCCAGGACAATTTACCTGACTCGTACATGTTTCAGAGTTATGACCAAAAACTCGACGTTTTCTCGTTTTATGGCCGTCTACATGAGCTATTGCCCACATTTTTGGTGTTCCGGGACGATTTGCACGTCCCATAAGACCCAATACATGTTTGGAAAGATATGACCACAAACTTGGCATTTTTGCATTTTATGGACGTTATCATGAGCTATTGCCCACAATTTTGGGGTTCTAGGGTGATTTGCATGACTCGTAACACCCGATGCACATTTCAGAGTTATGAGCAAAAACTTGTCGTTTTAATTTTATATGGCCGTTTTCATGAGCTATTGTCCGTAGTTTTGTTGTTACAGGGCGATTTGGATGGCCCATAAGACTTGTCACATGTTTGAGAGATATGACTAATAAATCATCGTTTTTCGCATTTTATGGACATTTTCATGAGCTATTTCCCACAGTTTTGGGGTTCCAGAGCGATTTGCATGGCGCGTAAGACATGATACATGTTTGAGAGATATGATAAAAAACTTGTCGTTTTTCGCGTTTTAAGGCCATTTTGATGAGCTATTGTCCATACTTTTGGTGTTCCAGGTCGATTTGCATGGCCCATAAGACCGGATACATGTTTGAGCTGCATGACCAAAAGCTCATCATTTTCGCGTTTTGTGGCCATTTTCATAAGATATTGCTCGCAGTTTTGGGGTTCAATTGGGATTTGCATGGCTAGTAAAACCAGATAGATGTTTGAGAGTTATGACGAAAACCTAGGCGTTTTCGCGTTTTATGCTCATTTTCGTTAGCCATTGCCCACAGTTCTAGGGTTCTAGGACGATTTACACGACTCGTAACACCCGATACATGTTTGAGAGTTTCGACCAAAAACTCGGAGTTTTCACGTTTTATGGCCATTTTCATGAGCTATTGCCCACAATTCTGGGGTTTTAGGGTGATTCGCACGACTCGTAACACCCGATGCCATGTTTTGGTGTTCCATGGCGATTTGGATGGCCCGTAAGACCTAATACATGTTTGAGCGATATGACCAAAAACTCGTCGTTTTTTGCATTTTATGGACATTTTCATGAGCTATTTCCCACAATTTTGGGGTTCCAGAGCAATTTGCATGGCCCGTAAGACATGATACATGTTCGGGAGTTATGACCAAGAACTCGGCTTTTTCGCGTTTTGTGGCCGTTTTCATGAGCTATTGCCCACATATTTGGTGTTCCAGGTCGATTTGCACGACCCATAAGACCCGGTACATGTTTGAGTGGCATGACCAAAAACTTGCTGTTTTCGCATTTTGTGGCCATTTTCATGAGCTATTGCCCACAATTTTGGGGTTCAATTGGGATTTGCATGGCTAGTTATGGCCAAAAACTTAGCGTTTTCGCGTTTTATGGTCATTTTCGTGAGCTATTTCCCATAGTTCTGGGGTTCTAGGACGATTTACACGACTCGTAACACCCGATACATGTTTGAGATTTTCTCCAAAAACTTGGCATTTTCGCGTTTTATGGTCATTTTCGTGAGCTATTACCACAATTTTGGGGTTCCAGGGCGATTTGCACGGCCCGTAAGACATAATACATGTTTTAGAGTTATAACCAAAAACTCGGTGTTTTATGGTTGTTTTCGTGAGCTATTGCCCACAGTTTTGGCGTTCTATAGGGATTTTCATGGCCCGTAAGACATGATACATGGTTGAGAGTTATGACCAGAAACTCATCTTTTTCTAGTTTTATGGTCGTTTTCATGACCTATTATCCACAGTTTGGTGTTCGAGGTCGGTTTGCATGACCCATAAAACCTGTTACATGTTTGAGTGGCATGACCCAAAACTCGTCGTTTTTGCGTTTTGTGGCCATTTTCATGAGCTATTGCCCATAATTTTGGGCTTCAATTGGGATTTGCATGGCTAGTAAAACCAAATAGATGTTTGACAGTTATGACCAAAAACTAGGAGTTTTCATATTTTATGGTCGTTTTCGTGAGCTTTTGGCCACAGTTTTAGGGTTCTAGGATGATTTAAACTAGCAAAAAAATTGTCATTTTAATTTTATATGGCCGTTTTATTAGCTATTTCCCACAGTTTTGAGGTTCCAGAACGATTTGCATGGCCTGTAAGACATAATACATGTTTGAGAGTTATGACAAAAAACTCGACGTTTTTGCATTTTATGGTTGTTTTCATGAGCTATTGCCCACAATTTTGGTGTTCCAGGTCGATTTGCACGGCCCATAAGACCCGATACATGTTTGAGAGGCATGACCAAAAACTCACGGTTTCGCGTTTTGTGGCCCTTTTCATAAGCTATTGCCATAGATTTGGGGTTCCACGAGGATTTACCCGACTTGTAACACCCGATACATGTTAGAGAGTTATGACAAAAACTCGACGTCTTTGCCTTTTATGGCCGTTCTCATGAGCTATTGCCATAGTTTTGGTGTTCGAGGGAGATTTACAAGGCCCATAAGACCCGATACATGTTTAAGAGATATGACAAAAAACTCTGTATTTTCGCATTTTATGGATGTTATCATGAGCTATTGCCGTCAGTTTTGGGGTTCTAGAGTGATTTGCATGACTCGTAACACCTGATACATGTTTGAGAGATATGACCAAAAACTCGTCGTTTTTTGGCATTTTGTGGACATTTTCATGAGCTATTACTCACTGTTTTGGGGTTTCAGAGCGATTTGCATAACCCGTAAGACATAATACATGTTTGAGAGTTATGACCAAAAACTCGGCTTTTTTTCTTTTTATGACCTTTTTCATGAGCTACTGCCCACATCTTTGGTGTTCCAGGTCGATTTTCATGACCCATAAGACCAGATACATGTTTGAGTGGCATGATCAAAAACTCATCGTTTTCGCGTTTTTTGGCTATTTTCATGAGCTATTGCCCACATTTTTGGGGTTTAATTGGGATTTGCATGGCTAGTAAAACGGATAGATGTTTGAGAGTTATGAGCAAAACCTAGGCATTTTCGTGTTTTATGGTCGTTTTACACGACTCATAACACCCGATACATTTTTGACAGTTTTGACAAAAAACTCGGCATTTTCGCGTTTTATGGTCATTTACGTGAGCTATTGCCCATAGTTTTGGGGGTTTTTGGGCGATTTACACGACTCGTAACACCTGATGCATGTTTGAGAGTTATGACCAAAAACTCAGAATTTTCGCGTTTTATGGCCGTTTCATTAGCTATTTCCTAGTGTTCTGCGGATCCACGGCAATTTGCATGGACCGTAAGACATAATACATGTTTGAGAGTTTTGAGCAAAAACTCGGTGTTTCGCGTCTTATGGCCATTTTCATGAGCTATTGCGCACAATTTTGGTGTTCCAGGGAGATTTGGCTGGCCCATAAGACCTGATAAAGGTTTGAGAGATATCACAAAAAACTCGTCATTTTTCGCATTTTATGCACGTTTTCATGAGCTATTGCCTACAGTTCTAGGTCGATTTGCACGGCCCATAAGACTTTATACATGTAATAGAGTCATGACAAAAAAACTCATCGTTTTCGCGTTTTGTGGCCGTTTTGATGAGCTATTGCCTACAGATTTAGGGTTCTAGGGTGATTCGCATGGCCCATAAGACCCAATACATGTTTGAGTGGCATGACCAAAAATTCATCATTTTCGCATTTTGTGGCCATTTTTATGAGCTATTGCCCATAGGTTTTGATGGGGGAATACCAATCGGGGTATACCCATGAAGCGGAGTCGCCAGCTGGATCGAGCCGACTGAAAACTAGCCCTGAGAAGGTCGACTCGCCCAATACGGTGACTGGCGCATGCTGGACCCAGACGAGTGGCGCCGACTGGAGGCCCAAGACGGCGACTTGTATACAAAGCCCACTAGCACTTGAAAACCCTAGCTGGATGCATATATAAATCCACCAAGGAAACCCCCACGAGGCATGCTCTCCCACATCTCATTACATCTAGTCTCTCCCTACGCCTACGGCGGCTCTCATGTAAACCAATCTATACTCATATACTGGATTGATAACAGGACGTAGCGATCCTCCACCGAGGGGACGTGAACCTGGGTACATCGTGTGCCAATATCGTTCCCGGATTCTCATACGTCGCCTTGCTCCCTCTACGTAAGCTACCCCCAGTAGCATCTGCCGTGCAATACCACGACAGTTGGCGCCCACCGTGGGGTTCAATTGGGATTTGCATGGCTAGTAAATCCGGATATATGTTTGATATTTATGACAAAAAACTAGGCGTTTTCACGTTTTATGGTCGTTATCATGAGCTATTGCCCACCATTTTGGGGTTCTAGGACGATTTACACGACTCGTAATACCCGATACATGTTTGACTGTTATGAGAAAAAACTCGTTGTTTTAATTTTATATGGACGTTTCATGATATATTGCCCACAATTTTGGGGTGCCAGGGCGATTTGCATGACCCGTAAGACATAATACATGTTTGAGAGTTATGACCAAAAACTCGATGTTTTCGTGTTTTATGGTTGTTTTCATTAGTTATTGCCCACAATTTTGGTGTTGAGGTCGATTTGCATGGCCCATATCACTCGATACAGATTTGGGAGGCATGACTAAAAAATCACTGTTTCGCGTTTTGTGGCCGTTTTCATGAGCTATGCCCACAGATTTGGGGTTCCAGGAAAATTTACCTCACTCGTACATGTTTGAGAGTTATGACCAAAAACTAGATGTTTTATCGTTTTATGGCCGTCTAATGAGCTATTGCCCACATTTTTGGTGTTCCGGGACGATTTGCACCGGCCCATAAGACCCGATACATGTTTGAAAAGATATGACCAAAAACAGCATTTTTGCGTTTTATGGATGTTATCATGAGCTATTGCCCACAATTTTGGGGTTCTAGGGTGATTTGCATGACTCGTAACACCTGATGCACATTTCAGAGTTATGAGCAAAAACTTGTCGTTTTAATTTTATAAGGCCGTTTTCATGAGCTATTGCCCGTAGTTTTGTTGTTACAGGGCGATTTGGATGGCCCATAAGACTTGTTACATGTTTGAGAGATATGACCAAAAAATCATCGTTTTCGCATTTTATAGACATTTTCATGAGCTATTGCCCACAATTTTGGGGTTCCAGGGCGATTTGCATGGCCCGTAAGACATAATACATGTTTTAGAGTTATGACCAAAAACTCGGCGTTTTATGGTTGTTTTCGTGAGCTATTGCCCACTGTTTTGGGGTTCTAGGACGATTTACACGACTCGTAACACCAGATACATGTTTAATAGTTATCACAAAAAACTAGGCATTTTCACGTTTTATGGACGTTTTCATGAGCTATTGCCCGTAGTTTTGGGGTTCTACAGGGATTTTCATGGCCCGTAAGACATGATACATGGTTGAGTGTTATGACCAAAAACTCGTCTTTTTCTCGTTTTATGGTCGTTTTCATGACCCATAAGACCCGATACATGTTTGAGTGGCATGACCCAAAACTCGTCGTTTTCCGCGTTTTGTGGCCATTTTCATGAGCTATTGCCCATAATTTTGGGCTTCAATTGGGATTTGCATGGCTAGTAAAACCAAATAGATGTTTGACAGTTATGACCAAAAACTAGGAGTTTTCATATTTTATGGTCGTTTTCGTGAGCTTTTGGCCACAGTTTTAGGGTTCTAGGATGATTTACACTAGCAAAAAAATTGTCATTTTAATTTTATATGGCCGTTTCATTAGCTATTTCCCACAGTTTTGAGGTTCCAGAACGATTTGCATGGCCTGTAAGACATAATACATGTTTGAGAGTTATGACAAAAAACTCGGTGTTTTTGCGTTTTATGCTTGTTTTCATGAGCTATTGCCCACAATTTTGGTGTTCCAGGTCGATTTGCACGACCCATAAGACCCGATACATGTTTGAGAGGCATGACCAAAAACTCACGGTTTCGCGTTTTGTGGCCCTTTTCATAAGCTATTGCCATAGATTTGGGGTTCCACGAGGATTTACCCGACTTGTAACACCCGATACATGTTAGAGAGTTATGACAAAAACTCGACGTCTTTGCCTTTTATGGCCGTTCTCATGAGCTATTGCCATAGTTTTGGTGTCCGAGGGAGATTTACAAGGCCCATAAGACCCGATACATGTTTAAGAGATATGACAAAAAACTCTGTATTTTCGCATTTTATGGATGTTATCATGAGCTATTGCCGTCAGTTTTGGGGTTCTAGAGTGATTTGCATGACTCGTAACACCTGATACATGTTTGAGAGATATGACCAAAAACTCGTCGTTTTTTGGCATTTTGTGGACATTTTCATGAGCTATTACTCACTGTTTTGGGGTTTCAGAGCGATTTGCATAACCCGTAAGACATAATACATGTTTGAGAGTTATGACCAAAAACTCGGCTTTTTTTCTTTTTATGACCTTTTTCATGAGCTACTGCCCACATCTTTGGTGTTCCAGGTCGATTTTCATGACCCATAAGACCAGATACATGTTTGAGTGGCATGATCAAAAACTCATCGTTTTCGCGTTTTTGGCTATTTTCATGAGCTATTGCCCACATTTTTGGGGTTTAATTGGGATTTGCATGGCTAGTAAAACGGATAGATGTTTGAGAGTTATGAGCAAAACCTAGGCATTTTCGTGTTTTATGGTCGTTTTACACGACTCATAACACCCGATACATTTTTGACAGTTTTGACAAAAAACTCGGCATTTTCGCGTTTTATGGTCATTTACGTGAGCTATTGCCCATAGTTTTGGGGGTTTTTGGGCGATTTACACGACTCGTAACACCTGATGCATGTTTGAGAGTTATGACCAAAAACTCAGAATTTTTCGCGTTTTATGGCCGTTTTCATTAGCTATTTCCTAGTGTTCTGCGGATCCACGGCAATTTGCATGGACCGTAAGACATAATACATGTTTGAGAGTTTTGAGCAAAAACTCGGTGTTTCGCGTCTTATGGCCATTTTCATGAGCTATTGCGCACAATTTTGGTGTTCCAGGGAGATTTGGCTGGCCCATAAGACTGATAAAGGTTTGAGAGATATCACAAAAAACTCGTCATTTTTCGCATTTTATGCACGTTTTCATGAGCTATTGCCTACAGTTCTAGGTCGATTTGCACGGCCCATAAGACTTTATACATGTAATAGAGTCATGACAAAAAAACTCATCGTTTTCGCGTTTTGTGGCCGTTTTGATGAGCTATTGCCTACAGATTTAGGGTTCTAGGGTGATTTGCATGGCCCATAAGACCCAATACATGTTTGAGTGGCATGACCAAAAATTCATCATTTTCGCATTTTGTGGCCATTTTTATGAGCTATTGCCCATAGGTTTTGATGGGGGAATACCAATCGGGGTATACCCATGAAGCGAGTCGCCAGCTGATCGAGCCGACTGAAAACTAGCCCTGAGAAGGTCGACTCGCCCAATACGGTGACTGGCGCATGCTGGACCCAGACGAGTGGCGCGACTGGAGGCCCAAGACGGCGACTTGTATACAAAGCCCACTAGCACTTGAAAACCCTAGCTGGATGCATATATAAATCCACCAAGGAAACCCCCACGAGGCATGCTCTCCCACATCTCATTACATCTAGTCTCTCCCTACCGCCTACGGCGGCTCTCATGTAAACCAATCTATACTCATATACTGGATTGATAACAGGACGTAGCGATCCTCCACCGAGGGGACGTGAACCTGGGTACATCGTGTGCCAATATCGTTCCCGGATTCTCATACGTCGCCTTGCTCCCTCTACGTAAGCTACCCCCAGGGTAGCATCTGCCGTGCAATACCACGACAGTTGCGCCCACCGTGGGGTTCAATTGGGATTTGCATGGCTAGTAAATCCGGATATATGTTTGATATTTATGACCAAAAACTAGGCGTTTTCACGTTTTATGGTCGTTATCATGAGCTATTGCCCACCATTTTGGGGTTCTAGGACGATTTACACGACTCGTATTACCCGATACATGTTTGACTGTTATGAGAAAAAACTCGTTGTTTTAATTTTATATGGACGTTTCATGATATATTGCCCACAATTTTGGGGTGCCAGGGCGATTTGCATGACCCGTAAGACATAATACATGTTTGAGAGTTATGACCAAAAACTCGATGTTTTCGTGTTTTATGGTTGTTTTCATTAGTTATTGCCCACAATTTTGGTGTTGAGGTCGATTTGCATGGCCCATATCACTCGATACAGATTTGAGAGGCATGACTAAAAAATCACTGTTTCGCATTTTGTGGCCGTTTTCATGAGCTATGCCCACAGATTTGGGGGGTTCCAGGAAAATTTACCTCACTCGTACATGTTTGAGAGTTATGACCAAAAACTAGATGTTTTATCGTTTTATGGCCGTCTAATGAGCTATTGCCCACATTTTTGGTGTTCCGGGACGATTTGCACCGGCCCATAAGACCCGATACATGTTTGAAAAGATATGACCAAAAACAGCATTTTTGCGTTTTATGGATGTTATCATGAGCTATTGCCCACAATTTTGGGGTTCTAGGGTGATTTGCATGACTCGTAACACCTGATGACATTTCAGAGTTATGAGCAAAAACTTGTCGTTTTAATTTTATAAGGCCGTTTTCATGAGCTATTGCCCGTAGTTTTTGTTGTTACAGGGCGATTTGGATGGCCCATAAGACTTGTTACATGTTTGAGAGATATGACCAAAAAATCATCGTTTTCGCATTTTATAGACATTTTCATGAGCTATTGCCCACAGTTTTGGGGTTCCAGGGCGATTTGCATGGCCCGTAAGACATAATACATGTTTTAGAGTTATGACCAAAAACTCGGCGTTTTATGGTTGTTTTCGTGAGCTATTGCCCACTGTTTTGGGGTTCTAGGACGATTTACAAGACTCGTAACACCAGATACATGTTTAATAGTTATCACAAAAAACTAGGCATTTTCACGTTTTATGGACGTTTTCATGAGCTATTGCCCGTAGTTTTGGGGTTCTACAGGGATTTTCATGGCCCGTAAGACATGATACATGGTTGAGTGTTATGACCAAAAACTCGTCTTTTTCTCGTTTTATGGTCGTTTTCATGACCCATAAGACCCGATACATGTTTGAGTGGCATGACCCAAAACTCGTCGTTTTCGCGTTTTGTGGCCATTTTCATGAGCTATTGCCCATAATTTTGGGCTTCAATTGGGATTTGCATGGCTAGTAAAACCAAATAGATGTTTGACAGTTATGACCAAAAACTAGGAGTTTTCATATTTTATGGTCGTTTTCGTGAGCTTTTGGCCACAGTTTTAGGGTTCTAGGATGATTTACACTAGAAAAAAAATTGTCATTTTAATTTTATATGGCCGTTTCATTAGCTATTTCCCACAGTTTTGAGGTTCCAGAACGATTTGCATGGCCTGTAAGACATAATACATGTTTGAGAGTTATGACAAAAAACTCGGTGTTTTTGCGTTTTATGCTTGTTTTCATGAGCTATTGCCCACAATTTTGGTGTTCCAGGTCGATTTGCACGACCCATAAGACCCGATACATGTTTGAGAGGCATGACCAAAAACTCACGGTTTCGCGTTTTGTGGCCCTTTTCATAAGCTTTTGCCATAGATTTGGGGTTCCACGGCGATTTACCCGACTCGTAACACCCGATACATGTTAGAGAGTTATGACAAAAACTCGACGTTTTCGCCTTTTATGGCCGTTCTCATGAGCTATTGCCCACAGTTTTGGTGTTCGAGGGAGATTTACAAGGCCCATAAGACCCGATACATGTTTAAGAGATATGACAAAAAACTCTGTATTTTCGCATTTTATGGACGTTATCATGAGATATTGCCGTCAGTTTTGGGGGTTCTAGGGTGATTTGCATGACTCGTAACCACCTGATACATGTTTGAGAGATATGACCAAAAACTCGTCGTTTTTGGCATTTTGTGGACGTTTTCATGAGCTATTACTCACCGTTTTGGGGTTTCAGAGCGATTTGCATGACCCGTTAAAACATAATACATGTTTGAGAGTTATGACCAAAAACTCATTTTTTTCTTTTTATGACCTTTTTCATGAGCTATTGCCCACATCTTTGGTGTTCTAGGTCGATTTTCATGACCCATAAGACCAGATACATGTTTGAGTGGCATGACCAAAAACTCATCGTTTTCGCGTTTTTTTGGCTATTTTCATGAGCTATTGCCCACATTTTTGGGGTTTAATTGGGATTTGCATGGCTAGTAAAACCGGATAGATGCTTTGAGAGTTATGAGCAAAACTAGGCATTTTCGTGTTTTATGGTCGTTTTACACGACTCATAACACCCGATACATTTTTGACAGTTTTGACAAAAACTCGGCATTTTCGCGCTTTTATGGTCATTTACGTGAGATATTGCCCATAGTTTTGGGGGTTCTAGGGCGATTTACACGACTCGTAACACCCGATGCATGTTTGAGAGTTATGACCAAAAACTCGGAGTTTTCGCGTTTTATGGCCGTTTCATTAGCTATTCCCTAGTGTTCTGCGGATTCCACGGTAATTTGCATGGGCCCGTAAGACATAATACATGTTTGAGAGTTTTGAGCAAAAACTCGGTGTTTTCGCGTCTTATGGCCATTTTCATGAGCTATTGCGCACAATTTTGGTGTTCCAGGGCGATTTGGCTGGCCCATAAGACCTGATAAAGGTTTGAGAGATATGACAAAAAACTCGTCGTTTTTTCGCATTTTATGCACGTTTTCATGAGCTATTGCCTACAGTTTTTAGGGTTCCAGAGCGATTTACATGGCCCGTAAGACATGGTACATGTTTGAGAGTTATGACCAAAAACTCAACTTTTTGCCACAAATTTTAGTGTTCTAGGTCGATTTGCACGGCCCATAAGACTTGATACATGTAATAGAGTCATGACAAAAAAACTCATCGTTTTCACGTTTTGTGGCCGTTTTGATGAGCTATTGCCTACAGATTTAGGGTTCTAGGGTGATTTGCATGGCCCATAAGACCCAATACATGTTTGAGTGGTCATGACCAAAAATTCGTCGTTTTCGCGATTGTGGCCATTTTTATGAGCTATTGCCATAGTTTTTGATGGGGGGAATACCAATCAGGGTATACCCGCGAAGCGGAGTCACCAGCTGGATCGAGCCGACTGAAAACTAGCCCTGAGAAGGTCGACTCGCCCAATACGGCGACTGGCGCATGCTGGACCCAGACGAGTGGCGCCGACTGGAGGCCCAAGACGGCGACTTGTATACAAAGCCCACTAGCACTTGAAAACCCTAGCTGGATGCATATATAAAGCCACCAAGGAAACCCCCACGAGGCATGCTCTCCACATCTCATTACATCTAGTCTCTCCCTACGCCTACGGCGGCTCTCATGTAAACCAATCTATACTCATATACTGGATTGATAACAGGACGTAGCGATCCTCCACCGAGGGGACGTGAACCTGGGTACATCGTGTGCCAATATCGTTCCCGGATTCTCATACGTCGCCTTGCTCCCTCTACGTAAGCTACCCCCAGTAGCATCTGCCGTGCAATACCACGACAGTTGGCGCCCACCGTGGGGTTCAATTGGGATTTGCATGGCTAGTAAATCCGGATATATGTTTGATATTTATGACCAAAAACTAGGCGTTTTCACGTTTTATGGTCGTTATCATGAGATATTGCCCACCATTTTGGGGTTCTAGGACGATTTACACGACTCGTAATACCCGATACATGTTTTGACTGTTATGAGAAAAAACTCGTTGTTTTAATTTTATATGGACGTTTCATGATATATTGCCCACAATTTTGGGGTGCCAGGGCGATTTGCATGACCCGTAAGACATAATACATGTTTGAGAGTTATGACCAAAAACTCGATGTTTTCGTGTTTTATGGTTGTTTTCATTAGTTATTGCCCACAATTTTGGTGTTGAGGTCGATTTGCATGGCCCATATCACTCGATACAGATTTGAGAGGCATGACTAAAAAATCACTGTTTCGCGTTTTGTGGCCGTTTTCATGAGCTATGCCCACAGATTTGGGGGTTCCAGGAAAATTTACCTCACTCGTACATGTTTGAGAGTTATGACCAAAAACTAGATGTTTTATCATTTTATGGCCGTCTAATGAGCTATTGCCCACATTTTTGGTGTTCCGGGACGATTTGCACCGGCCCATTAGACCCGATACATGTTTGAAAAGATATGACCAAAAACAGCATTTTTGCGTTTTATGGACGTTATCATGAGCTATTGCCCACAATTTTGGGGTTCTAGGGTGATTTGCATGACTCGTAACACCCGATGCACATTTCAGAGTTATGAGCAAAAACTTGTTGTTTTAATTTTATAAGGCGTTTTCATGAGCTATTGCCCGTAGTTTTGTTGTTACAGGGCGATTTGGATGGCCCATAAGACTTGTTACATGTTTGAGAGATATGACCAAAAAAATCATCGTTTTCGCATTTTATAGACATTTTCATGAGCTATTGCCCACAGTTTTGGGGGTTCCAGGGCGATTTGCATGGCCCGTAAGACATAATACATGTTTTAGAGTTATGACCCAAAAACTCGGCGTTTTATGTTGTGTTTCGTGAGCTATTGCCCACTGTTTTGGGGTTCTAGGACGATTTACAAGACTCGTAACACCAGATACATGATTATAGTTATCACAAAAAACTAGGCATTTTCACGTTTTATGGACGTTTTCATGAGCTATTGCCCGTAGTTTTGGGGTTCTACAGGGATTTTCATGGCCCGTAAGACATGATACATGGTTGAGTGTTATGACCAGAAAACTCGTCTTTTTTCTCGTTTTATGGTCGTTTTCATGACCCATAAGACCCGATACATGTTTGAGTGGCATGACCCAAAACTCGTCGTTTTCGCGTTTTGTGGCCATTTTCATGAGCTATTGCCCATAATTTTGGGCTTCAATTGGGATTTGCATGCCTAGTAAAACCAAATAGATGTTTGACAGTTATGACCAAAAAACTAGGAGTTTTCATATTTTATGGTCGTTTTCGTGAGCTTTTGGCCACAGTTTTAGGGTTCTAGGATGATTTACACTAGCAAAAAAATTGTCATTTTAATTTTATATTGGCCGTTTCATTAGCTATTTCCCACAGTTTTGAGGTTCCAGAACGATTTGCTTGGCCTGTAAGACATAATACATGTTTGAGAGTTTATGACAAAAAACTCGTGTTTTTGCGTTTTATGCTTGTTTTCATGAGCTATTGCCCACAATTTTGGTGTTCCAGGTCGATTTGCACGGCCCCATAAAGACCCGATACATGTTTGAGAGGCATGACCAAAAACTCACGGTTTCGCGTTTTGTGGCCCTTTTCATAAGCTTTTGCCATAGATTTGGGGTTCCACGGCGATTTACCCGACTCGTAACACCCGATACATGTTAGAGAGTTATGACAAAAACTCGCGTTTTCGCCTTTTATGGCCGTTCTCATGAGCTATTGCCACAGTTTTGGTGTTTCGAGGGAGATTTACAAGGCCCATAGACCCCGATACATGTTTAAGAGATATGACAAAAAACTCTGTATTTTCGCATTTTATGGACGTTATCATGAGATATTGCCGTCAGTTTTGGGGTTCTAGGGTGATTTGCATGACTCGTAACACCTGATACATGTTTGAGAGATATGACCAAAAACTCGTCGTTTTGGCATTTTGTGGACGTTTTCATGAGCTATTACTCACCGTTTTGGGGTTTCAGAGCGATTTGCATGACCCGTAAGACATAATACATGTTTGAGAGTTATGACCAAAAACTCGGTTTTTTTTCTTTTTATGACCTTTTTCATGAGCTATTGCCCACAATTTTTGGTGTTCCAGGTCGATTTGCACGGCCCATAAGACCCGATACATGTTTGAGAGGCAATGACCAAAAACTCACGGTTTCGCGTTTTGTGGCCCTTTTCATAAGCTTTGCCATAGATTTGGGGTTCCACGGCGATTTACCCGACTCGTAACACCCGATACATGTTAGAGAGTTATGACAAAAACTCGACGTTTTCGCCTTTTTATGGCCGTTCTCATGAGCTATTGCCCACAGTTTTGGCGTTCGAGGGAGATTTACAAGGCCCATAAGACCCGATGCATGTTTAAGAGATATGACAAAAAACTCTGTATTTTCGCATTTTATGGACGTTATCATGAGCTATTGCCGTCAGGTTTTGGGGTTCTAGGGTGATTTGCATGACTCGTAACACCTGATACATGTTTGAGAGATATGACCAAAAACTCGTCGTTTTGGGCATTTTGTGGACGTTTTCATGAGCTATTACTCACCGTTTTGGGGTTTCAGAGCGATTTGCATGACCCGTAAGACATAATACATGTTTGAGAGTTATGACCAAAAACTCGGTTTTTTTTCTTTTTATGACCTTTTTCATGAGCTATTGCCCACATCTTTGGTGTTCCAGGTCGATTTTCATGACCCATAAGACTAGATACATGTTTGAGTGGCATGACCAAAAACTCATCGTTTTCGCGTTTTTTGGCTATTTTCATGAGCTATTGCCCACATTTTTGGGGTTTAATTGGGATTTTGCATGGCTAGTAAAACCGGATAGATGTTTGAGAGTTATGAGCAAAACCTAGGCATTTTCGTGTTTTATGGTCGTTTTACACGACTCATAACACCCGATACATTTTTGACAGTTTTGACAAAAAACTCGGCATTTTCGCGTTTTATGGTCATTTACGTGAGCTATTGCCCATAGTTTTGGGGGGTTCTAGGGCGATTTACACAACTCATAACACCCGATGCATGTTTGAGAGTTATGACCAAAAACTCGGAGTTTTCGCGTTTTATGGCCGTTTTCATTAGCTATTCCCTAGTGTTCTGCGGATCCACGACAATTTGCATGGCCCGTAAGACATAATACATGTTTGAGAGTTTTGAGAAACAACTCGGTGTTTTCGCGTCTTATGGCCATTTTCATGAGCTATTGCGCACAATTTTGGTGTTCCAGGGCGATTTGGCTGGCCCATAAGACCTGATAAAGGTTTGAGAGATATGACAAAAAACTCGTCGTTTTTCGCATTTTATGCACATTTTCATGAGCTATTGCCTACAGTTTTTAGGGTTCCAGAGCGATTTGCATGGCCCATAAGACATGGTACATGTTTGAGAGTTATGACCAAAAACTCAACTTTTTGCCACAAATTTAGTGTTCTAGGTCGATTTGCACGACCCATAAGACTTGATACATGTAATAGAGTCATGACAAAAAATCTCATCGTTTTCGCGTTTTGTGGCCGTTTTGATGAGCTATTGCCTACAGATTTAGGGTTCTAGGGTGATTTGCATGGCCCATAAGACCCAATACATGTTTGAGTGGCATGACCAAAAATTCGTCGTTTTTCGCGTTTTGTGGCTATTTTTATGAGCTATTGCCCATAGTTTTGTGATGGGGAATACCAATCGGGGTATACCCGCGAAGCGGAGTCGCCAGCTGGATCGAGCCGACTGAAAACTAGCCCTGAGAAGGTCGACTCGCCCAATACGGCGACTGGCGCATGCTGGAGCCAGACGACTGGCGCCGACTGGAGGCCCAAGACGGCGACTTGTATACAAAGCCCACTAGCACTTGAAAACCCTAGCTAGATGCATATATAAAGCCACCAAGGAAAACCCCCACGAGGCATGCTCTCCCACATCTCATTACATCTAGTCTCTCCCTACGCCTACGGCGGCTCTCATGTAAACCAATCTATACTCATATACTGGATTGATAACAGGACGTAGCGATCCTACACCGAGGAGACGTGAACCTGGGTACATTGTGTGCCAATATCGTTCCCGGATTCTCATACGTCGCCTTGCTCCCTCTACGTAAGCTACCCCTAGTAGCATCTGCCGTGCAATACCACGACAGTTGGCGCCCACCGTGGGGTTCAATTGGGATTTGCATGGCTAGTAAAGCCAGATATATGTTTGATATTTATGACCAAAAACTAGGCGTTTTCACGTTTTATGGTCGTTATCATGAGCTATTGCCCACCATTTTGGGGTTCTAGGACGATTTACACGACTCGTAATACCCGATACATGTTTGAGTGTTATGAGAAAAAACTCGTTGTTTTAATTTTATATGGCCGTTTAATGATATATTTCCCACAATTTTGGGGTGGGGCCAGGGCGATTTGCATGGCCCGTAAGACATAATACATGTTTGAGAGTTATGACCCAAAAATTCGATGTTTTCGTGTTTTATGGTTGTTTTCATTAGCTATTGCCACAAATTTGGTGTTGAGGTCGATTTGCATGGCCCATATCACTGGATACATATTTGAGAGGCATGACTAAAAAATCACTATTTCGCGTTTTGTGGCCGTTTTCATGAGCTATGCCCACAGATTTGGGGTTCCAGGGAAATTTACCTCACTCGTACATGTTTGAGAGTTATGACCAAAAACTCGATGTTTTATCGTTTTATGGCCGTCTAATGAGCTATTGCCCACATTTTTGGTGTTCCGGGACGATTTGCACGGCCCATAAGACCCGATACATGTTTGAAAAGATATGACCAAAAACTGCATTTTTGCGTTTTATGGACGTTATCATGAGCTATTGCCCAGAATTTTGGGGGTTCCAGGGTGATTTGCCATGACTCGTAACACCCGATGCACATTTCAGAGTTATGAGCAAAAACTTGTCATTTTAATTTGATAAGGCCGTTTTTCATGAGCTATTGCCGGTACTTTTGTTGTTACAGGGCGATTTGGATGGCCCATAAGACTTGTTACATGTTTGAGAGATATGACCAAAAAATCATCGTTTTCGCATTTTTATAGACATTTTCATGAGCTATTGCCCACCGTTTTGGGGTTCCAGGGCGATTTGCATGGCCCGTAAGACATAATACATGTTTTAGAGTTATGACCAAAAACTCGGCGTTTTATGGTTGTTTTCGTGAGCTATTGCCCACTGTTTTGGGGTTCTAGGACGATTTACACGACTCGTAACACCATATACATGTTTAATAGTTATCACAAAAAATAGGCATTTTCACGTTTTATGGACGTTTTCATGAGCTATTGCCCACAGTTTTGGGGTTCTACAGGAATTTTCATGGCCCGTAAGACATGATACATGGTTGAGTGTTATGACCAGAAACTCGTCTTTTTCTCGTTTTATGGTCGTTTTCATGACCCATAAGACCCGATCCATGTTTGAGTGGCATGACCCAAAACTCGTCGTTTTCGCGTTTTGTGGCCATTTTCATGAGCTATTGCCCATAATTTTGGGCTTCAATTGGGATTTGCATGGATAGTAAAACCAAATAGATGTTTGACATTTATGACCAAAAACTAGGAGTTTTCATATTTTATGGTCGTTTTCGTGAGCTTTTGGCCACAGTTTTAGGGTTCTAGGATGATTTACACTAGCAAAAAATTTTTATATGGCCGTTTCATTAGCTATTTCCCACATTTTTGAGGTTCCAGAACAATTTGCATGGCCTGTAAGACATAATACATGTTTGAGAGTTATGACAAAAAACTCGGCGTTTTTGCGTTTTATGGTTGTTTTCATGAGCTATTGCCCACAATTTTGGTGTTCCAGGTCGATTTGCACGGCCCATAAGACCCGATACATGTTTGAGAGGCATGACCAAAAACTCACGGTTTCGCGTTTTGTGGCCCTTTTCATAAGCTATTGCCATAGATTTGGGGTTCCACGGCGATTTACCCGACTCGTAACACCCGATACATGTTAGAGAGTTATGACAAAAACTCGACGTTTTCGCTTTTATGGCCGTTCTCATGAGCTATTGCCCACAGTTTTTGGTGTTCGAGGAGATTTACAAGGCCCATAAGACCCGATACATGTTTAAGAGATATGACAAAAAACTCTGTATTTTCGCATTTTATGGACGTTATCATGAGCTATTGCCGTCAGTTTTGGGGTTCTAGGGTGATCTGCATGACTCGTAATACCTGATACATGTTTGAAAGATATGACCAAAAACTCGTCGTTTTTGGCATTTTGTGGACGTTTTCATGAGCTATTACTCACCGTTTTGGGGTTTCAGAGCGATTTGCATGACCCGTAAGACATAATACATGTTTGAGAGTTATGACCAAAAACTCGGATTTTTCTTTTTATGACCTTTTTCATGAGCTATTGCCCACAGCCCACATCTTTGGTTGTT